>JALIZH010011126.1:7500-48774 GCA_030522465.1 Rhipicephalus appendiculatus
AGTTATTGAGGTAAGTCGTATAATTATACACCTACCTAATTGATACAAAGCGTCCTACCTCGCTGTAGCGACCCCCCAAGAGTGCGTTGACAGTGTTATGAAACAAACGAACAAAAGCAAACAAATAAAATTTCTTCATTTCTTAGTAAGCACTAACCGATATCATTCACCAAAATTGACCAAGATTATTTACCCGTGCCAACGAGTGTGCTAATGTGCAAGTATATACGGTAGTTGAAGTCACGTACCACAATGAGACGCTACGATATACCCCACTGCAGGCTTTATGCACCGACCTAGATGTCATAGCAGAAATCGACATCGCGCTTCATAGCCACGAACAGCATGTGGGTGGTAGCAGTCAAGAAGACATCGTCTTCAAAAATAACATGCTCAATAACATGTCACGTGAGAAATACTAAGCAGTCTTTTTAAAGGACGCAGAATGAACTGTGCATTTCATCACTGCACTGTGCTAGTGAACTGCATCATAGATAAAAAAATGAGTGCCCCGGCACACATTATATTCGATCTAGAAAACTTTGTTTCATTGAGAATGGATACCAACTAAACTCGGAATGTGCCATTTTAACAACGTAGCGCCATAGCTTGCGCTTGGTATTACCAAAACTGCTGCTTCCAAAAGAATGGACATTTGTTGGGCCGAACGTTTGCACAAGAAGTTGTCGCAATCCGGTTTGAGCTCTTGGAATGCAAAGTGGGACAATCCTTTCTACCATTTTTCAGAAGAAAAAAAAAGGCTATTAAGGCGTGCGCTTGATATGGCTCATGAGTAAAAAGCCTGCCAGGGTCCTTAGGTCTTGGCAAACAGACACCAAGGCAAGAACTTTTTCACCTTCAATGAACCATTTCTTGAATGTATTCCTTGTATTTCAGTAAACCCTTACTTGAATCATCATCATCTTCTTCCTCTTCTTCTTTCTTCTTCTTTGTGTTCTCGTTGTTATTTTTATTAAATGCGAAGCATTTCTTTGCGTACTGCAGGCACTTTTAGCGTTTCTATCTCTGTATCTATCTATCTATCTATCAACCTAGCCGCCTACGTCTGGGTGATCTCGTGATTACCCCTTTAACTTGGGGTAGACCAAAATTAGTATGTCAGAATAAGATGGTTCGACGAATATAACTCGCTGGTCATGACATGAATAATGACAATCCCGTCGAGTACGTCGTCAAACTCTTTCGGGCAAACCCTGTGGCACATACCACGGGGCGGGTATGTGCCACAGGTGATTGACAGTTTAGACTACCCAGGAACGGCGAGACAAACATTGGTACTTTTAACGCCAGAGCGTTAAAAAGCGGACGTCATCAGCAGCGTTGACCGGACGAATGCAAATAATAAATATCAGGGTCCCAACAGGAATCGAACCCAAGCATTCTGCGTGGCAATCAAGCATTCTACCACAGAGCCACGCCAGGTATCGGAACTGCTTTTCGAATAGACCCTAATGTTCGTGAAACGTCAATTGTCGTTGCAGTGCTGGCTATCCAATTTTATAAACATTACATATGTACTCCGATGATACAGCCGTCACGCCGGGTTAACATCAATTATAGTAAAGCGCCATCCACTGAAGTGGATATGTTGCAGTGGCCAGGGCTACCATCCTGGCGAGCACAAGCGCTACATATCAGTTTACCGCTTCTGGTGTTGCTACTGCCCATGTTGCTGTTGGCATCGTTACGCAACTGTAAACAACTTGTTATGCAAAACATATGCGACTGTGGAACATATGTCTGTGCGTACAACATTTGTACATATCTTTAGCGTAATTTCGTAACGTTTCGCTCAATAAACATTACAACACAGTCACCTTCCCTCCGCATGCTTCGCATAACATCGATTCCCAAGGTACGTGGAATCTGCCGAATTTTTTTCATAGATTGTATGCGTCCTCCCACCCTCCTCCTTCCTTCAAGCTTTCTGCGCATCTCGTGCTGTTGCATGTCCTCCGTGATCAGACCACCTTTGACCAAGTGGTGATGTCATGTGAAGAGGTCATCATGCGTCCTGATAACGTCAAAAATTGTGAGGATATGTTATGTCATAATGGTGTCACAAAATCACGTAACAAGCTTACGTCACAACATCTTGAAGGGCGAATTCGTTGGCTAGTTGGATGAACATCTCTTAGACGAGCAGCGCGAAAGACAAGGGCAGAAAAGGCACACACACAACCACATGTAGCGTTACGTGTCGTTGCATGTGTGCCTTTTTCTGGCCTTGTCTTTCACGCTGCTCGTCTACAGTACTTGACAATATGATCTAAGCTCCGCCCGCTCTTCTCATCGACCGAGCGCAGCTGCTGTTTATGTACCGTTCGTCGCATTTTAACGCGATAGCGTTAAAGAGGTCGTTTTGCAGAAATTCCGGCGTCAGCGTCGGTGTCGGCGTCGTTGGTTGTGAGCGAAAAATCATCATCTTGTCCGTGACCGAAAAATCGAGAACGGTGCAAATAAAATAAATATTAAAAAAATTGAAGGACGCTTTGTACATTCCAAAGTGTGTTCGGCGAAAGCATGTGTCCATTCCACTGATTATGCCATGTCTTTTTTCTTTTACACTCTCAGTGGGATAAGACACAAACCGAATGGGTGCGTGTTTTCTTCTTTAATTTTTTACCGCGAATCGCAGCGAGACGCGAGACTCATCTTCCTCCGGCCGCATGCGTTAAAGGCCGAGACAGACGGTACGATTTTCCATGCGATGCGGCGTCCGGCGCGGCATCGCATGGTGACGTTTCGTGACGTTTTGTGACGTTTCATCGCATCGGACCGCCGCGCCGCATGCCCGGCGAGCATCAAACCGGGCAGATATTTTGGTCGCCGCCGGTCGCCGCATCGGATGGTCGCATGGCCGCAGCCAATGACAGCTCGGGAGAAGCGTGTCGTCACGCCGCTGGTGGTGCCATCTCCCTGAGAGCGGCGACCGTGGCCAAGGCGAGTCGATGGAGTCGGGCCTCGGAGCATTCGCCGACATTGCCGCTCGCGGCGGCGTGATAAACATGGAGTACATTTCACTTGTGACGTGAAAGATTTCCGGATTGAATAAAGTGATGTTTCAACTGTGCCATTTCTGCAAGACAACGCCCGTATCGAAACCACTAGTGAGATCGCGAGCAGCGATGCAAGCCCATTTCGCAGGTAAACACAGCGGCACCGGCGTCTCGGCGAGCCGTCGCGCTTCGCTTCCACCTTTGCTCTTCACATCGATGACGTCGAGGAAGTTTATAGCGCATGCTAACGCATTACGTACGAGTGCAAAGCTTAATCGTGTTGGCAAAAATAAGCGCTCTACGACGAGCTCGCGAGTGATTGCGAACGGCGCAGGTGACAGCCGGCGCCCGCCATGCTAAGCCTACCCATCGGAGTCGTGAGTGACGGGGTGCTGTTGCCGCTGTTGCGACGTGCTTGTCGTGCACGAAGGCGTAGCTTTTTCATTATTTTCTCATAGAACGAAGCGTGGCTGTGCAAAGTGGTTTGTTTTATGCTTCATTACGAGGATACGAAGTCTTCCCAGTGCGCATGCCGAGGCGCCGTATGTGGGCGGAGCCTTCCGCTGATTGCTCGTTCGCCCCATGTGTCTCGAAACGTCGCACGCCGCATGCCGGGCATCCGACGCCGCACGTCGCATCGCATGCAAAATCGTACCGATACGACGTTGCCCGCACTCGAGACAGAGCATTACTGCGCGAGCCGAACGTGACAACCGCTCCCGGAGGAAAGCCGGCGCAGGCGGACCACGTGGCTACAGCGAAAATCCACTTCCTAGTCAAAGCCGTATCGAAGCTTAGCCGAAGCTCCCAACGCTGTCAAGTAAAATGACGGGTCGCCTAGGTTGCCACGGCGTTTTGAGCACGTGACCAAAAGCGCTCGCACTGCTCCGTCGAGAGGGCTCGGAGCAGCTCAGAGCGCTCGACGAGAGAGGAGAGCGACCGAAAAGAACCAGCCGAACGCGAGGCGCGCGCTCCCTTTCAACCAGCCGAACACAGTGCCGGTCGCGAGAGCGCTCTAGAGCGCTCCGAAGCGACCAGTCGAAGATGGCATTAGTATTTTCTCGCGCTTTGCGCATCGTGCAAACGCCATCCGCGTCCCAGCTCTTAAAGGGGTACTGACACAAAAACTTTGGCCTCGCGTTTTTTTGCTGCAATGTGTTGCTGGGGTCCTGTTAGTCATAACACGGCCCCTCGTTTGCTGCAGCGCGCGACAGATATTTAATTACAGGCTCCTCATTACCGACCAGTTTCAGTTTCGGTTTGAGAGAGCTCGAAAAACGACAAGCCGCCGGGTGCAACTATCGCCACCTAGCGTGCGCAGCTCTCGATCACGTCAGCACACAGAACTGTGACGCACTTCCGCATGGTCTGCATCAAGAAGTCCTTTCGAATAGGAAACGGGACAGCAGTGTCGCCAAACACAAAACTTTCAACGCGTGCGCCGCGGCCACGGACTCGCGACCGGCCGCCGAGAAGTATAGACCGCTGGAACAAACGCGGCAAAAGAAAATGGCCGCTATGACGTCCTCACAACTTGGTGCAGCGTGGTCACGAGAGGGAAGTAGGGGGGGGTCACCGAGGGTCACCTCTGATGGTGTCAGGAGCGCGAGGGAGTCGATCGCCCACGCAAACTTCAAAATTAATTTAAAATACCTTCCAAGCTATATTCGCTGTTGATATTTTGCAGATGATGTACACATGTTCACGGGAGTCGAACCCGCAGGCTGTCTCGGCCGCGAAATTTTGTGTCAGTACCCCTTTAAATTGACGGACCCTTTGTAAATTGGAAAGTGTATTCCGTGAACGCCTGGGTCCATGGAGACGGCGTCCGTCAGAATGATTGCGAACTCTGGGCACAGCGACGCTACGCAAGCAAAGCGCGAGCGCTATAGAGTCCGACGCGACCGGCGTTCCGTCTGCGCATCCCGGCGGCCACCTGGCTCCGTGCCAGAGCTCGGATGGACGGACGGACGGACGGACATGGACGGACGGACGGACGGACGGATAGACGGACGGACAGACGGATGGATGGACGGACGGATGAACAGACAGACAGACGGACGGACGGACGCCGAACGGAGGTCGGACGGACACCGGTCGGACACCGGACGGACGTGATCATGAGACATTAAAGGCTTTCGTCTTAAAGATTACACCATCTCCCGCTAAAGGGAACGATGTGTAGATGCGAAGCAGCGGGCGCTAACGCTTACACTGGCGGCGGCGTTGACGCTGGCGCTCATCGCAGCGTTGCGCAGGAGAGAAAACTGGGGAGGCACAAAGCACGCAGCGATGGAGCGGTGTTTCCTACTGGAACATGCCAATCGCTGCTAATGGGCAATGAGAGACAGAAGACTCCGACTGGACACAGAGACCCGCAGTCCGCTTTTAGTTAACGCGCACGCTGCGAATTTTTTATCGTTCGACAACGCACAGGAGAAATCTCCCACCGGCACCACCTTGCAGGTCAAGATCCATTGCCATATATACGGCGTGGCCAGTGAACGGTTCTGCAGCGCGAGCAGTCGGTTTTCGTCAACCAAGAAACTCGCTAGCAGACGCTGCCTGCGTCGGCGTCGCGAGGCGAGAGAGGGGGGGAGCGTAGGAGAGGGGATGACGCGCATGCGCAGTGGGGGTGTGGACGCCGCGGGCAGGGATGCCTAGAGGAGAAAGGGGGAGAGAGGGAGGGGACGCGCATGCGCAGTGAGGGTGTGGCCTCCGCGGGGGAGGGATGCCTAGAGGAGAGAGAGGTGGAGAGGAGGTTTTTTATTTTTATTTTTTTTATGGGTTGGCGCATGCGCAGTGGGGGGTGTGGACGGACGGATGCCGGACGGACACCGGACGGATGGACGCCGGACGGACGGACGGACGGACGGACGGACGGACGGACGGACAGACAGACGGACGGACGGAGGGACGGACGGACGGACAAACGGACACCGGACGGGCGGACGGACAGACGGACGGACGGACAAACGGACACCGGACGGACGGACGAACACCGGACGCCGGACGGACACCGGACGGACGTGAGCATGATACATTAAAGGCTTTCGCCTTAAAATTCCCGGGTCCGACTGAAGATCGAACCCAAGCCGTCTGCATGGCAAGCAGGTGTTCCACCACACCGCCATGCTTCTGCTTGGGATTACACGTAAAATAACTTCCTCTGCTTGGAATTGCAGTGAAAATTACTTTCATGCTTTACAAGCCCACGCATCCTGTATACAGGTGTCACAATACAACATGTAATGTCGCAGTAATGTTGCGTGGCACAAGCGTACATTGCCATCGGGTGTCAGAAGATGTGAATATCATAACGACATTGTGGTTGAAAGCCGTCCACCCATTACAAAAGGCACACGCGTTATTGCGCGTATTCCCTTAAGAACACGTAGTGGTTGCATAACAAGTTCGAAAACATTTCCCGCAATTCCCGCGCATAATTGCTCGTGGTTTAAAGCATGCTACCCATTACATGCACTAAGTTATTGAAGTACGCACTAGGGACAGGATATCGTTAGCGCGCTCAACTCTTAAAGGCGAAGCTTAAGGGTCCCCCAATTTTGTTGTTCAAGGTCACCGTCTCATGTGGCACCTAAAGCCCTAACCACACGTACGCATTACGAGGCGTCAGCGCATGGCGTTCCCTCTCCCTATGCGAGAACTTTCCTTCCATAGGAACGCGACGCGACGCCGAGTCTACACGGCACACGTTGACGCGCTGTAACGCGTACGTGTGGTTAGGGCTTAAGGCTTTCGCCTTAGAACTCCGGCGTCCGGCGACACGAATGATGGCAAAAGTCACCCGTCGCGCATTTCCGCATTCCCCGGTTGAGAATTTGAGGTAGTTGAATGTCAATCAAGTATGAATAAAATGGTTTAAAGTAATAAACGTATGCCAAGCCAATACAAGCTATCCCTAATTGCATAAGGGGAATTGAATGTAAATTAAAGTGAGCTGAGGGGAAACACGTGATTCCGGTGGATCAAATGTAAATGAACCGCAAATGAAACGTCTCAGTAACTTAAGTGTATTAGATAGATTTATTGCATCGCCATGTAATATGCTCTTTTTATAAGCTATCTTGCGTCTTTCTGATCTCTTTTTTTCCTCTTTTATTTCTTGGCCATACGTATGACCGATTGCTAAGGTCTGTACATAATCAGCGTTCCAAGTGTTACTATATTCTTAAGATATTTTTTTCTAGACTTTTTTAAATGTGACATGCTCTTTTTCATGATTACTTTTGAATGAATCCCAACTAAGCTTAGGCTAGGGAGTCGGATGCATTTTCCACACTATTGCATTTTTGTAAATTGTTTTATGTCAGTAAATTGAATTCACTTCAATAGATAGATAGATAGATAGATAGATAGATAGATAGATAGATAGATAGATAGATAGATAGATAGATAGATAGATAGATAGATAGATAGATAGATAGATAGATAGATAGATAGATAGATAGATAGATAGATAGATAGATAGATAGATAGATAGATAGATAGATAGATAGATAGATAGATAGATAGATAGATAGATAGATAGATAGATAGATAGATAGATAGATAGATAAAAGAATGATGAAGGGAAATGTCAAATTAGCTAACGTGCTGTTCTCAGCTCGTAAGCTCAGCACATTGTGCGCTTAACAAACATAAGTAGCACAGCAAGTAACGGTAATTTTTAAAAGAGGAAAGGGATGAAAACAAAATCGAAGCATTGCCTGTGTCAGTTAGGTTCAGTTTGAGCAAGCGCTGTTTCATCACTTGAGCCTGTGCTCGTAGAAATAGTGACCTATGCACATAATGCATCGCACTATACTCCCATGCTTGAGTGTCTGTGTGTGTGTGCTTTTTTTTTTTTTTTTTAAGCGGAGCTTTGAAAGCTCGAGGTGTAAAACGTTAGGTGTCTGTCCGCATAAAACCCTTCGCGCCAGGGTTGCCAGGTTGGGCTATAAATAGCCAAATCGGGCTAATTTTTTTGTGGAGTAGGCGGGATTTTTGGTCGTTGGCTGTTTGGCTACTTTTGGGCTATTACCTGCCTTCGCTTCAAACGCTCATTTGCCAGTGCCTTTTCTCCTCTTTATTGGCTGTTGTGCCTCAATGTCGATGTGAATCAAATGTTTACGTGTATAGCTATCTTTCATTCACTCTTTCTACTACACTTTCTTTCTCCTTTTGCATTCTTCAGTATCAGCAGCCTTCACCAGACAGTTGCAGCTGTCAGTAATAATGAATTCCTTTCCTTTTAAAGCGAAGCTTCCTTTGCCGGTTTCGCGTGGCTGCTGTTTCGTTCATTCTCACGGCGGATAAATTAAATTTGCGGATTTCAGTCAAAGTGTAAATGAAAGCACACCCGAAGTTGCTTGAAGGATTTTTAAGCGTTATGCCTGCAATCACCAAACTCTACGCATCACTTTGGTTCTAAAGGATACGATTTCCCACTTTACATTTGTTGACTTAATATGAGTTCCAAAATAAGCGTTGGATGTGATGCGCATCGTTTAGCTTTGGTTATTCGCTTTAAGTAATGAACAAGCCATTCTTCTCCTCCATGGGGTTCCCCTTTCCTTTGGCTACAACCCTGAGATTGTGGCCTCACTTCAAAGAAGACAAACAATAAAATACAAATGCCAGCAAGCAAGGCGGCATTTCACTTCCGTTTCTACTCTCTGCAGCATATATGCGCTCCTGCATTGAGGAGCAGCAGACTCGGAGACATGCATTCCATGTGGGTAGAGAGAGAGAGAATGAATATAGGAAATGTAGGGAGGTTAACTAGACTACGTCCAGTTTGCTACCCTACACGTGGGGAGAGGGGAATAAGGGAGTAAAAGAGAGAGAGAAAGAGAGAAGGAGATGTGGAGATGCACATTGCACACGACACACACCGTGCAGGGTTTCACAGGCGGTCGCTCAGCGATGCTATCTTCAAGAATTGCAGAAAGGCTGCTTGTTTTAATCTGGCTTTTATGTGTTAATCTTGCTTCATTTCATTGTTTTGTTCATTTATAAACGCTATCTGTATTAAAATAATAAAAAGAAACCTTTTTCTATAATGAATTCTTTTTTGGCTATTTCGGGCTATTTTTATGAATTACAATTGGCTACTTTTGGGCTATTATTGGGGCTGAATTTGGCAGGTTGCTCTCTAAGTACCTGGCAACCCTGCTCCGCGCCGTTGCTTATCAGCCGCGCCCACCGACGGAGACAGTCCTCGCAGCCACCGCGTGAGCGGAGTACGATCGCCGAAAGGCCTGCGCTTCTACCGGGGGTGCCACAGCCAGCTTGGCACGTTAGTTCTGGCGCTGGAGTTTGGACATTCTTGCACGATCTCAGACAGGCTGTGGTTCGACTCTACTTTGTCTACGCCAAGCAAAGAGCTAGCATCATCCAAGAAGGCCACGTTACGCCCTTAAGATCAACGAGCTTCGTTGTTTCTTAAGCTTTACACGGCTAGTGTAAACTTCTCTCTTTTTCTCTTTATATTTTTTAACCGTTTCTCTTTTTTCCTTCCTTACCTTTCGTCCCCCCCTTACCCCTTCCCCAGTGCAGGATAGCAAACCGAAAATTTTTTTGGTTAACCTACCTGCCTTTTACTTACGTTTCTCTATCTCTCTCACTCTCTAAATAGTCGAGCAACATTTATATTTCTCGACCTCACTATTTGTTTAAAAACCTCGTTGAAGCAAGCAGACGCAATGACAGCCCACCGCATAAAAGCTTCGTCAGTTCGTCTTTGCATCAGTAAAAACAAATCCCTTCATATTATGAAAGAGCCCCCGCGGCCACTTCTCCACATCGCATTCCTAGTTCACGCACGATGAGGAAAAGGTTTCTCGCGCAGTGCCGGAGCACGAGGCATGTTGAAACCTGGACGTAGAATTAAGGCCGGCGTTTCCTCATTGTGAACAAAAAAGAAACGTAAAGACGATCGCTTGGGTCATGGCCGACGGGCTTGCTTCGCGAGAAAGCGGCACGAAATGCTTGCCCGGTTGTTCGCCCACTGCGGAAGGGATCGCAAGCCGTGACAGGATTGTTATGATTTCTCTCGCACGAAATTACGCTTACACTCTGCCGCAATAGACGTCGATCTACCGCTGCTGCCTAACGCGAGGTCGTGGGTTCGTTACTCCATACCTTGGCAGACACGTGAAGACTGTGGGAGCTGTAAAAGCAGCACTAAAATAATATTCGCGTGCAGTTAAGTCGACTACAATTTTAAGATAGCTGCGACAGTGTCAACATTTTATGTTATGCTGCATCTAACCAAGGCTCCGAGGAGTTTCACATCACCGTTATTCAACGAATGTCATGTACAGTCGTCAGCAAGCTTAACTTGTACGCTATGCAGCGTGTCCTGAAACGGTTTGATTGACGCCATGACTGCGTAGCTTTGGGTTCTGTTGCTGAGATGTTACCCATGTATGCCGACATAATATCCTAGCATACCGATGCATTATCTCGGCAACAGCGCCCAGCATTTCGGGGTTGGCATTAGTCGAACCAGTCCAGGTCACGCTGCGGAGCGTTCGAGTAAGGCTTCCTGACGACTGTACACTGTCGTCCTTTATGAAAGGGAACACGCGAGCGCGTGGCCTGCGCTCTGCGGCGGCTCCCCACAGCACCACCAACCGACAGCTAAAGAAGGCACGTCCGCTTTGGGCGTCATCTAATGGTGAACAAAATAACAAGTCATGGCCGAGGGACAAGCGCATACTAGATTACGCTCCCGCTCCCGCTCCCTAGATTACGCTCCCGCAGATGACATCGCGGCTTCGTCAAAGGTGGTCCGACCCCAGACGTAATGCCTCTACCGAATGAGGAACGGAAACGAAGGAAGGGGGGTCAATGTAATTGACTGAGAGCATGAAAATAATTTAATGACTGCCTCGTGAGAGCACGCGTTTTCGCCTGTTCTCTCTCGAGGGTTGCCAGCATTCCTTCCCTCCTCCTCCCCCCTTTTTTTTTTTTTTTTTTTTTTTTTTTTTTTTTTTTTTTTTTTTTTTGATGCAGCAAAGATTATGCGCGACCAAATCTGGACCCACGTGTTTCACGGCTGCTCAGAAGTCTATTACGGAAAACGAAAGAAACAATTAATGGCAGCTTCGCACTAGTGGTGCCCAGCCTGAAGGAAGAGCGCAGCTGGGTGGCCTTCCTTGTTTGTGTTTATTTTTTTCCTTCTTTCTTCTCTCTGTTTCTTGTAACTCTTTTCTGTATCTCTCTTCCTTTCTATTTTGTTCTTTCTCTTTCTATTTCTTTCTCTTCCTCGCTCTTCATATTTTTATTTCTCTTTCTTCCCTTTCTTTTTTTCTCTCCCTGCTTCTCTCTCTTCTTTCTTCTTTCTTTCCCTTTCTGTATTGTTCTCTGTTTTGTATCTCCCTTTCGTGTTTATTTATTTCTATCTTTTTCCTGTGTCTATTTTTTTTCTCTCTTTTTCTGTCTTTATTCCATTTATTTCTCTATAATTTTCTCTTCCTCTTTCTTTCTATCGATTTCTCTCTCTCTCTTTCTTGCTGTCTATGTTCTATCTCATTCTTTCTATCTGTTTCTTTCTCTATCTGTTTGTCACGTCTTCGTTTTCGTTTGGCACTCGCACCTGCTGTACACAGACGTGGGGCTTGTCCAATTCCTATGGCACATACCCACTTGAGGAGTTTTCTGATGGCACGATGCTCTGTGAGTGCAAGGCAACGTGCACTAACCACGATACTGCTTCGGCCAAGTGGGAGGCGGCCCTCCGCAGATCCCTCCTGGCCGATCAACTATGGGCCGTCCAGCAGGCCCGCGGAGCGGCCGACAGGCTTGGCCTGGCGGTCCCGACGTGGGTGCCGCCCGCTGCGCGCTGACACGCGCCTTGCAGGACCTCAATAAAGTTTCTCAGGCACCCACCCACTCACCCACCACACAAATTACGGTGAGCTACGACGGCGTCACTGTTAAAAACAAGACGGACCCTGTCTCTTAACTAAAAGTTGTAAAACACTGCATTGATGCTTTTGGCAGAACATTACACAAAAAATGCGATTTACGGCATGGCATGTCCTGCTGTTCCCAGGGCCCACAGAGGAAGCTAAGAAATGAAATACTAAAAGGGCATATTTAGACCAACACACATTCTTTAGGAAGGATGTGAAGATATATTCAACAAATCAGTTACCATCGACCCAAACATAGGTTTATGTTTGGGGTAAACATGGGTCTTCCTTGTCCCTTGTTCCTTGTGTTGCGCTGGTGTCACATAATGAACCACCAACTTGCCCAAAAATGTGCCCTCATAGGTTTATACATTTGAAGCGTGCTCTTCGGATATTGTCCTCGGGATGGCTTGTCTACAAGAAGCACTGGTTGTCGCTGTATTGGTAATGAGGTTACTGTACGGACAAGCTTAGCCTGGTGAAATTAGCTGAGAATTAATGGACGCGACTGTCTACATACATAAACACTGTGGGAAACTGCCACGCCTCAAAGCAATAACTGGTAGTGCTACGCATCCGCAATACTGCGGTTGTGGGTTCGCCTCAAATAGCCACAGCATTTTCGTCAATTCTTTTTCTTTTTCGTTCACCTCTACTTTGTAACTTTGGCGTTTGTTACACAGGTTGCGGCAAGTAGCGTGCTGTTCTGCGGTCTGTCTTTATGCTGATTGCATATATGTGATCTTGCGTTAATGTTCACGTCAGACGGCGGTAAATTTTCTCGTGTCATTTTTTTTTTCTGAACTTATTCTTTAGAGCCCTTGCATTGTGCTGTCACAGAGCTTTCGCACGAACGATGTCACAGAAAAAAGCTGTTAAGGGTTCTATGTCATTCATTTTCACGAAGCTCAGCATATTATTACATCAGAGCCTTGCTAATCTACACAGAAATACCTCTTGTGCCCTCTAAAGTTTAATATTCGTCGTTCTCGCAGCACATATTAGCGTAATACCATAGTTCCTCAATAGCTTCTACTGTACAATACCTGAACTTGGCCCTTATCAAAAAAGCCATCACAGATACAGAGTACACGTGCAAACTTTATGCTCGCGCCGGCTGCATCTGCGGTCACTGTGGAATCAATCCCGAGAACGGTTACCTCTAAGCGATGGTGGCGCCGCGGCGTGACAGCTTTCCGCGTCATATCGAGCTCCTCCATAGCGTGACGGTGAAGTTTCGTGACCAGACAAAAGTATTCAAGTACTATGGTAATACGTTTAAAACACTATCGACATCGCATGATCTACGCACTGCTGCTTTTTGTTTGCAATGCGCGAATCTCATAACTAGCTCTTGAAGCTATACATGCCTAAAGTCATCTCTCCATCTCTCTCGCTCCAATTTCTCACACGGTATGATTATGGAGCATGCCGTACTTACGGCCTCCGTGATTTTCGACCACCACCTGGTGTTCTTAAAGGCCAACTCCGAAAGTTTTTCGAGGTCAATGGATCTCAATGAAATTCGCTGGGTACGTTCCTTTGCACATTTCCGTCATTTATGCCAAATTTCAAGCTTGAGACATGCGCTGATTGTTTGTAAATGAATTTTAAAGATTGTCTGCAAACGCCCACCCGGCTTCCCACAATTATTGGCAACATTGCGTGTGTAACGTGTCGGTTTGCCGGTCGACGGAAGTGACGCAGCCGATGGGTTCGCTAACTTTGGCCGCTACAGCGTATATTGTGCTGGTCACAAGCTGACGGTGTTTGGCCGGCGCTTTGCTGGTTTGGTATGCGATTTTCTGTTCTCTGTGGAGGAGCGTGTGATATTCCGCGCCGGCGGGACCAGCATGCCTTGCACGACTTCCGGTTCGTAACAAACTACTACGTCATACTTGGACAGTACACTCGGTTGGGTTTCGGTTTCGGTATTGCGCCTTTTTGCTTATTAAAAATTATTTTCAAATTTTCTGAGCATTTCAGCTATCGGGCGCGTGACAAGAGTGTCTCAGGAACATAAAAGCACCATTATCCTGGCACGGTCAAAAAATCGCCGGAGTTGGCCTTTAAGCGTACACCTAAGTCTAAGTAAACGAGCCTCTCCTGCATCGGAATGCGGCCGCCGCGGCCCGGCAATCGAACCAGCGTCCTCGCAGTGCTACGCCTCAGCAGTGCCTTCGCCGCTGCACTACCAAGGCGGGTTACGGAGAAATAAAGGACACGCAACACGTGCAACGTGCACGTAGGAGTGCTTGTTCGCCTCAATATCACCCGTGTTGCAACGTTTCGTCGGTTACGTGAGCCCAACAAAAGCAGTGTATACCTCGGCGTTTCTGTTCGTTACGTTACAGAGCGCGCTGCTGATCGGCCTCCGCTCGCCGTGACCCGCAGGCACGGCCCCTCGTTTTTCCTTCCTTCCTTCCTTCAAGAGGGCCGCGAAAGCGGGGCGAAAGTGCGCGTCCGGCGCGACGCGTACCTCGGCCGGAGCAGCGGCATCAACAGCAGCAGCCGCGGCGAGTCGGGGGCAGTCGTCCGAGGTTGTCGGCGACCGGCCAACGAACTTCGCCGCCGCCACGAGGAAGGCGGCCACTCGGGCCAAAGCAGGCCACCGCTCTCTCGGGGGCCAAGGACGGCGGCGGCGGAAGGAACACCGTCAGCGCAACAACGAAAGCAGGACGACGCGATTCCGCAACGTAGTGTGTACGCACACGCTAGCACAGCCGGAAGGACGGGCCGCCGCCGTCTACGCCACAGTCTGCAGCCTGTTCCCGTGGTTGCAGGAAGAACGCCGTGCGCGATTGTCCGGAGTATCGGTGCCACGGTTGCGCAGTCGGCGTAGACGTTTGAGAAATATGCGTTGATTGTATGCCGGATACTCGCGCATATCGGAAAAGAAAATCGTAACAACGTCGCTGACGTAACCAACGCGCGCAACTCGCGCAGGCAGGCGCCACGCCGCTCCGTCGACTGACCTTGTGTACGACGTATAAAGCGTCGCGAGACCCGCCGAACGCGTTATTGGCGACGATATTTCCGGTGTGACGTCGATTCTGAGCGAGCTGTTTACGCGTCGCTATGGCGAAAAGGTTGCTCTGCGTTGCTCCGCTCGTAAACCTTGTAACGGAACACGTGTCGGGTGGAATTGAAGTCCTACCGAAAACAATGTGAAAGCCGCGACGTATAAGCAATTTCAAACTTACCGTGCACAGAACCGCGTGTATCAGTAATAAGCGTCGTCACTGAATATAAATTCAAGCTGGAATGGAATGCAATGGAAAACAGCTTTATTTGGTCCTGCGGAACGCGGCTGCGTCGCGCACCCGGCTCAGTCCCACGTAGGGACCTGCAAGCCGAGCCACCTTGTTTGCCGGCTTAATTATATGTGACCATGACGCTCACGTTCGTGTAAGTATTAGCCAACGCGCGCAGGTTAAGTCGACGCGGCATGTAGGCTAAGCAACCTCAAGCGTACGAGATATATGCAGTTTTAGCCGAAGCCGCTGCTCGCACACATCGGCCCATCGCCGGGCCAAAGATTCGGACCGCTTACAATATTTGCCGCTCCGAAAGATATTCCAGCTTCCATGATGGTACTTGGAAGTGCGAAACACACAAGATACACAAGAAAGGAGAACTACACAAGACGAGTACCGTCATGGAGCCTTAAAAACTCGCCCAAGCATCTCTTCTTCTAAAGCTAAATCAGCTTCACCTGATGAAATGTCCGAAGTACTTAGGCGACTGGATGATCGCCCACTGAGCATAAAGACAATATCGGAGCGCCAGTCTAACCGATCATCGGCCCAGAACGCAGTGAAAGAGCTTTCATACTTAAAACAAAAAGATTGCTTTGCGCGTGCCCCTTTGACTGCATTCTGCTCTCTGCGCACGAGCACTCGTGCAACCGTGTTCGTCTCTCTCTTCTCTGTATTTCCATTCCTCTTCGTAAGGAGCCAACCAAACGTTTTCAGATGCCCGCCCTCTTTCTCTTTTATCTCTATCTGCACTGTTCTACTGCGCCGGCTGCCTGACGTCAGCGCACGCGCATTTTTTTTTTTTTTCAAGGCTTTGGACACAGACCAGCATATATGGAGCTAACTGCTGGAGCTATACCGCGACAACTGTTCCAGAGAATTCCACGACCACACGTCAGCTAAATTACACTGACAACGAAATTGATACGCAGCTTTTTTTTTTTTTTTTTTTTTTTTTTTTTTTTTTTTTTTTTTTTTTTTTTAAAGTAAACACACCCCACCAACCACGCTTGTGTGGTAAAACGGGACTCTTCACAGCCGTCCCGAACACATGCCTGGTGCGGTGGCGATGTACATTTTCTTTTGCTTGGCACGAAGTCGCAGGTTCGATTCCTTGCAGCGACAGCGCGTTTCGATTGAAATGCAATGGAAATGGACCCGTGCGACTTGGGATAAGGTACACACGAGAGGGACTGACAACAGATCATATACCGTTTTATGAGATGCTAGAGAAAATGAAGACGTCCTGATTTTTAGCTATCGGGTCGTAAGTCCTGTTCGGTGTTGAAAACGGCATTAAATCTTTCATTCGGCACAGCGGATGGCAAAGAACCGTATGTTCCTACGCTCGGCAACGTTGGTAGGGCTGAATGTCATCGCGCGACCGCAGATTACACTGCTTAATGACTAGCTCTCGTTACTTCTGAATCATGGGGTATAGCGCAAGTGAACGAGGACACAAGAAAGACACACGAAGACGCGCATACGGCGCTACGCTTCGAACGAATGTCTTTATCATCGAGTACCAAGTCGCACTTATAGACGATTTTATGTAAGACACATGGGC
Source organism: Rhipicephalus appendiculatus (assembly GCA_030522465.1). NCBI lineage: Eukaryota > Metazoa > Arthropoda > Arachnida > Ixodida > Ixodidae > Rhipicephalus > Rhipicephalus appendiculatus. Next base: position 24,269 of record JALIZH010011126.1, read on the forward strand.
CCCGCCACCTTGGGCTGCTAAATAATGTTCTCCCATAAGGTGCGAAGCACCCTATACGGTCTCGGTTTGTCGGCGTCTATGTCGTTACGGTGTGTTATGTTGTCACGGCCCATCATGAACGGGTATGCGCCATATAAACAGGGTAAATCCTACTGCTCACCACCGGTCCACTAAAAATGAAGAAGGCAACAGTTCGCCCACCAAACAGCCGACTGCTTTAGTGGAACTAAAACACCCTTCCCTACATGCCGTAGGGAACTGAAACTGGGCATGTAGGGAAGAAGAGGAAGAAGACGAAGAAAAAGTAAGACAAGAAGAAGGAGAAGAGGAAGAATAAGAAGAACTTAGGGTAAGCTGCATTCCGACGCAGTTTTCTGGCGACGTTAGTGGAGCTGACACACCCTTCTCTACATGCCCGGTTTCAGGCTTGGCACCACTGGTGGCTCATCAAAGAAATATCTCTCAAAACACTGCATGCTCCGCCCCTCGGCAGCTTTCACGTTAGTGGAGCTAAAACACGCTTCCCTACATGCTTCGCCCCTCCCCAGTTTCTGTTATTTTCTGTATATCGCCACGTGAATCAACACGGTTACGAAACGTCGAATGCACCAATACAACCGTTATCGTGTGTATACATCCAGGGTAGCCCTGTTCGTTTAGTTGTCAAAGATACAAACTTGAAAACATATTCAGCGCCAGCAAACAAGGACGTAAGAGAGACACCACTAGCGCATTGTGGTGTCTCTCTTACGTCCTTGTTTGCTGGCGCTGAATATGTTTTCAAGTTCTGTTTACCAACACGCCCAAAAAATGTCAATGCAAAGATACCAATCAGCAACGTTCACAGCCCGACATAGGCGGCACCGAAACCTATCCGTAAAATACTCTATACGCTGTAGCACTCCGCTTCAACAACCATGTGTAACAGCATAATCATTAATAGTACTGTAACAGTACTGGTACACGTGCCAGTGACACGTGCCCGTGTTCCGAATTACACAACTCGAAACGGCCGTTCGCTATTCTCGTCAAATATCGAACGTAAACGCTTATGGTTGTCGTTGACTTCGCGGAGCGCAACAATATTGGTTCGTTGCGTGGTTGCCGTGAATGGTTGCCATTGTAGGCACAAACGCACCTTGCATATATACGAAGTACACGGCACATGCACACGCGTATTGCATATGCATCATTGCATACAGACATGCACCAGGCGTGTGTGTGTGTGCACCCGCCATCCGGAGGCTTGATTGCCTTGTGTAAGACCTGCCACACGGGGCCGAGTCGGTAATTAGCGGGACTGCTGCGTGACCGGGCGCATGTAGGCGCGGAGGGCGCGGGAACCCCCTGTGAACGACACGACGGCGTGTATAGAACGTGATCGCGCGCGAGCACAAACACGCTGACGTCACCTTCACGCGCGTACCGGGCACCTCGATCATGACACAGCTGTGGGCAACTGTAGCGGCCGTTATATATACGAAGGACCACACGCGCCCGTAAGTGTAGCCTACGAGTCGCCAAGGCATGTGCGTCCGATACCAGACAAACAGACGCATCGCATACAAATAAGGTCAGCGCAGGCGCGGCGGGTGCCCTTGGCGCTAATGCGAAAATGCCACTCGCAGGCAGTGCGCGGTGTAATGGACACGTGCAGAGGTCATGGAGACCGATACAACCCGGCTAGACAAGTGACCTTCGATTAACACGGATGCAAACATGCATAAACCCGGAGATCACGTGTCGCAAGTGCGGATGCGCGACACGTTTACGTTAATGGATGGTTTTTGACCCGCAGGTCGCGGGATCGAATCCCGGCCTCGCCGACCGCATTTTCCATGGAGGCGAAAATATTCGAGGCCCGTGTACTTAGATTTCGGTGCCTGTTAAAGAACCCCAGGTTGTCGAAATTTCCGGAGACTCCACTACAGCGTCACTCAATCATATCGTGGTTCTGGGACCTTAAACCCCATCAATTAATCAATCGATGATTTTTAAATAGAAGCTTTGTCTGCCTCGAACTTTGTAAGGGTAGAACACTCAACTAACATACGCAGGCGCTGCAGGCGCTTACATACACTAATGTAATTTAACTTGTGCTGTTATATCCCACACCTCACTGAAATTCAATACCGCGGAGTGCGAAAACGAGCGCTTTCAATATGCAACAAGTTGCATATTGCAGTTACAGGTTCACCAAAGCATGACACATGTTGCGGGCCGCTTATGTATTGCCGAATTGCCTCTCGCTTATATCTTTACAACGCTAATATCTTTACTAAACCTACAGGTGTGTTAGCTAGCCACTCTCCTTGTTTTTGTCCAGAATTACGCTGAGTGGCACAGTAAATTATACCATATATCTTCATTGCAGCAGGTATACCTCTTGAATAGCCGAAGTCTATGTTAAGGCTACTTTTTATGCGCCTGTTTTCGATAGTTTTCTGGTTTGTCTACGACCATGTGCAGTTTGCTTTGGCGCTATCTTATCATCTCGGTGTGGCGAGTGTGCGAGCACTGGAGAGACTATCGTTTGAAAAATCGGGGCGACCCACAGACGCCATTATTCGCGATCGTGTGGCGAGGGCATAGGTCGGCAAACTCACTCATGAGTCGTCTCACTCAGACTCGCACAGACTCAGAACTCAGATCAAGTCGTGGGCCTGAGTCTATGTGAGCGTGGGTGAGTAATATTTCCGCGATTCTGAGCCTGAGTGAGCCCGGTTGAGAATAAGTTTAGTGAGACTGAGTCCGAGTGAGCCCAGTTGAGGAAGAAAATTTTGGTTCACTGCAGGAGCTGCGGCTGCGCACCGATCTTTGGTGAAACTTCAGTGATCTTTCATTATTATAACCAGAGGGCACTTGAAGTGGTATAAACATGCAAGGTCAAAATAAATGGAAATTTCTTTATCAGCCAGTCTTCCGTGGCCCTAATGTAAAATGAAATACAGTTGTTCGAAAAGAGGGTAGGCATCAAGAGTGATTGCATAAAAACACATCACCCTGTTGGTGCGTGTTCTTCTCTTCTAATCACTTAGTAGAATGTGTAGTATTTTCTTGTGTTATCAGGCTGGTTAATTGCCATGGTTGCTTTGTATGCTAGTTTTCAAGCATGCGATCTCTGTGATTCAAAAACCAGTTGAAGTTCAGCGCCTGTCCGGTGTGGTTCTCTTCTCTTCTGTCTACGTTTGTCGTGCTACAAGTAATATTTTGGTGAGTCTGCGTCTGAGTGAGCCCGGTTGAGGGAAACTTTGGTGAGTTTGAGTACGAGTAAGTCCGGTTGAGAAAAAATTCAGTGAGGCATAGTCTGAATGAGTTCGGTTGAGGGAAAATTGGGTGAGCTTGAGTACGAGTGAGCCCTAAGCGTAAAACATATTTATTTTGCGTGTCTGAGTGTGCTCCACTTTTTCTGATGACCTAAGGGCGAGAGCATCCTTGTGTAGCCGTGTTGCCTCCTTGCAGGTGCGTCCTCGCCATGGTCATAACTTACCACTCTTTTGCATTAATTGCTGTCCTCCCGTGCTTTTTTTTTCCTTTAATAAAACGTGACTCTAGTTTCGCCACTATTTCCACTTCCCACTTCAATACGGCGCGTGCAGATGTCATCTATACACTCCGTGCACTGCGACTGGCGCGCCGCCGCGCGGCCGTCAGAGGAGACAGTCGTTGAGAGCCCGAGCAGAACCAAACGCTCTCCCACGCCCGCTAGCACGTGGTTTATCGTAATCAATGAACTGCTGCGTGGTCGACTGTACCAACAGGTACACGTCGTGTCCTGCGGGAACGACGTTTCACAGTTTCTCGACTCGTCTCTGCTTTATTGGGCAGCGACATAAGTGGATCACGGCTGTGCGACGAAACAAATGTTTGATTCCCGCTCCCTCAACCGTCTCGCGTTCTGCCGCTGCATGCTTGGAATTGGTCTGAGACACCACCTCTACAGGTGCAATGATCTTGCGTGATGTTCCTGCTGCCATAGAGCTGGTGAGAAAAGAAACGTATGCAAGGAACTTTATAAAATGTCTTGCATACGTTCCATCAGTCTTGAGCTGAATTATAATTCGGCTAAAGACTGATGGAACATTTTAATGAACCTTATTACCTCGCCGTCTACCCTTCGCAGTTCTGGGGTATGCAATGCGAGGTCAATTAGTGTTTTACTGGGTTGATAGGACCATCAGTTAAGGGGCGAACTGAGTTACGTAGCATATTACCGTAAACACAACTAGCCGCCCAGCAGCGCTATGTGCACTCGGTAGGATCAAGCTAAGACGCAGAGTAGCAGAACTACAGGGTCTGTACGGAAAAACGAAGCTTTGCGAATGCTGTAGCGACGGATGTGCATGTCAGTGTGTTTCGGAAAGCAACATAAACAACGCCAGAGGTTGTAGTAAATGACAGACGTGACGGTGGCCCAAGTGACCGTGCCGTCGTCGTCGCACTTTACAAGGTGAAGCGAAAGACGAAACGGGGCTTCGGCGTCCTCTCTGGCCGAAATTGTAGCAAGTTCTCTTTCTCGCCCGCGCCTAAAGCTCTTAGCATGAGCAGCGCGAGCGGTGAGGTAAAGACTGTGATCATGATGAGCGATGATGATGCCGCGACAATTCAGGCAAAGCGCTTTGCGAGACTCGGTGGCTGCAAATCACGGTGGCACGAAGCCGCAACAAAGGAGCACGCCGCCCGGCCACTCACCGTGATTTCTACGGCGAGTGTCCGTGGAGCCATCGATAATTCTAAATGCTCTGTGTATTCTGCAAGTACGCGGGTAGTGGACACGCACCAATAATATTCTAAGTGTCAAAGATTGACAACTTACCGCGACGGTTATAGAGTACGCATCTGACGCACCTGATTGCGTCAGGCGCTTACAGACACCGGCGGCGGCGGAAGCGGACAACTGCGGCACCCTTGTTGTGATCTCATTACAACTTTCGCTGTAAAACGGTAAAGGAAAAGATGGTTGCGCTACACAAGGACACAGAAGACACGGACAAGCACCGTCTTTTCCTTTTAAGATTGAACCAACTCGCTCAGCAGAAAATTTTATTAAAAGCGGTAAAGACTGGACTATTCAATGGACGAATTCGTGTCCAGCAAAGCAAGCAACACCCGTAGTATACAATGATAATGGCAAGCCCGGTCGGCAGTAATCTGATCTTCGTTGAAACACGCCGGTTTTCATACAAGTGTTATAGTAAGTTCCAGCGTTATCAACGGTGCTCACGTTAGTTCTAGATTAAGCTTAACCACGCGCGTTGTGTCCACAATCTGATCAGAACATTCAAAAACACTATGCGAGCTTGCGCAGCATTCAGGCGTGTCCATACGCCTCGCGATAACACGAGTGAGAGTTTTAGCCAGTGAATGCCGTTCACAATACGAAGAAGAAAAAAGTCAGTTTCGCCGCAAGGGCGAAGCAATGAATGCGATAGCAAGAAATTGGAATGTCCCACAAAGATCGACGAGCAGCTCGATACTTGCAGCTTCCCGCTAAAGCACAAAGAAGGACGCTCGAAAAGGACGCGCAGGTATACACAGGACAAGCGTGAACCAGGCCCGTAGCCAGGGGGGAGGCCTCTAGCCCCCCCCCCCCCCCCCCCCATTGAAATTCGGATTGAGGGGGGGTATTTTACCAAGATAAAAAGATGAAAATAGGAGGGGGTTTTCAAGGTTTTCAACGGGTGCCCCCCCCCCCCCCCCCCCCGAAAAAAAATTTCTGGCTACGGGCCTGGCGTGAACTAACAGTTAGCACAGTATGTTAAGCCTCTGCGTTTGAGCAACGCACCGCAAGTGTCGACAACGCAGAACCCGACGCTCTAAGACATCTATGACTGACCCCTCTGCATCTCCTGCCACGCGGTGGCGTCTGACGCAAGATGTGGGCAGTGTTCTTTCCTTTTTTTTTTCGTTCCAGATCACGAGTGGGTACAAAAAGGGGCCCCTTTTTCGTGCGCGTCTCAAGGGCAGTTTTCAAACTGAAAGAAAATGTAGGAGCGTTGCGAGATAGAAAACACGCTCAAGCTCCTGCGAGATCTGCATACCGCCAGCGGTAAATCATGTCTATAACTAGCTTGCCGTTAGTATGCTGGCGCATGCATGGCGTGTGGCTGAGTGGTTTAACGCAGCGCGCTGTGTATCGAGGGGTTGCTGGTTAGAATCCTCGGTCGGGTGCCTCGGAATTGTTTTCCTCTGATTTATTTTTCTTTGTGCGTTTATATATATATATATATATATATATATATATATATATATATATATACATACATATACATATCCGGAGCATGACGGCGACGGCGACGGCAAAAATCTGCCTAGAGTGTCCATATAATCTCTGTCGTATTAAAACAAGAATATGTGTCGGTAGTTACGCCTCGACTGTTTTAAGTGCGGATAATTTTTGGGGCCCGGGCTGTCGTATCCTATCTTCGCATGTTGTCGTTGCTTGGCGTAAAGCAGCCAAAATCGTGTATAGCATAGCCATCTGTTGCATATTGAGCGCGTGCTAGCGCCAATGATAAGTCTTCCTCTTCTTGTTCTTCGAGTGCATTGATGATGACGTTAAGTGCAGAACACTTCAGGGGCCCGGGCTGTCGTATGCTGTCTTCGCTTGGCGTAACGCAGCCAAAACCACGTATAAAAAAAAGAAAACAAAATGAGGAAGCAAGCGAGAAATAGAAAGAGAGAAAAAGAAAGGAAAAAATTGGAAGAAAAATGGAAATGAAAAGAAATAAAGAGAGAAAAAAAGAGACAGAAGAAACTGGAGAAGAGAAAAAGAAAGAAAGAGAGGCGAAAAGAAACGGGTTGTTGTTGGTGGTGGTCGTAGTGGTGGTGGTAATGATGCTTACGTCTTCAAGCTTTACAAGCCTGTTCAATTAATTAATATTGCCTGCATCACCCGATTGTTCAGATTTCAGTGTGCATCACCATCACTTGATTGTCCATCCGTCCGTCCATCTGGCCGACAGGCCGGCAATCGGTCTGTCTGTCATTTTCATTGTTTGTTTTCTTGTCTGTCTTCTGTCTGTCTGTCTGTCTGTCTGTCTGTTTGTTTGTTTGTTTGTTTGTTTGTTTGTTTGTTTGTTTGTTTGCTTGTTTGTTTTATACACCCAGAACAGGCACTACAGGGAGCAGTTGTACCACATAAGACAGCAGCGGCAGTGGTAATAACACTCTAAGATACTCATACACTATCCAAATACTAAATAACGTACTAAAATAACTCTCCCATTACTAAATCACGTGCATCCAAATCTAATCACATCAGTGTTCTCGCATTTCGCTCCCATCAAAATGCGGCGATAGTTGTCGCGAATCAAAGCTGCGTCGCTCAACAATTAGTACTGCAACTCATTAGCCACAAATCTACGATGTCCAATGGATCTCTCATTGGCCTGATCAGCAGCTCCACGACAGTGTATCGTCTCATATTTCACCGCAAGTATCTGAATGCTCTGTGCGACTTATAAACTTCCAGCGTTTACTCCTAGGCTCCTTGTTGTTTTAACCGCTAAGCTGTTGAGCAGATCGTTGCTTGTCAGTCGAGCGCAGAAGACTATCATCATCTAATCGGGTATTGACCACTGTGCGGCCTACCAGAAAACTATCATCATCATAAACGGGTATGTGCCACAGAAAAGCTGGAGAAGGCAACAGTTGTACTAAAATTTTGTATAATGTACTAAAATTTTGTTAGCGTGCTGCTATTGATATATATGTTGTTTTAATTATATTCTGCATTCTCTTATTTAGTACTATCAATGAAATGTCATTAACTATATTGACTTTGTATGTACACCCCCCCCCCCCCCCTGCAGTAATGCCACTACGGCGTTGCAGGAACTAGGTAAATAAAAAAATAAAAATAAAACAGTTGGCCAAACAAATGACTGCGAAGCAACGGCGGCGAGCCGAACATCCCGAATACGTACAACGAGAGAATACTAGGGAACGTGAAAGGCAACGGTGGTTGCGAGAAGACCCCGAAGCGATGGAAGGCCTACGCCAACGACGACGTGTCCGTAGATCTACGAGAGGCGCGAACGCTTGGTTCCACCGCCAGCTCCTGCCTCTGGAGTTTGGACATTCATGTCGTGTCTGTGAGTGTCTGTGATTTACCTCGTACCTCTCGGCGCCGAGAATCAACGTAGAAACAACCTAGCATCAACTGTAGCTAAAGCCTAGCGTTGCAACGTCCTAGAAGCAATGTAGAAACAACCCTCATCACCTAGCTAAGGCCTACAAACAACTCAGAAGCAACTAGAATAGTCTTAAGAATTGTCCAGTTTCGCTGTTTCAAGCCTCGCGTGGCTAAGAACAAACTTCGCCATCTTTTTCTTTTTTTCTTTTTTTTTCACCCTTCTTCCATTTGCAAAATAGCTGGAAGCATTGTGAAAAGTCATCGCCATTTGCGGTTTTAGTGATATGCATTTGATTGGGAGCGTATGGCCTTCGTTTCGCTTGCCAATACCTTTCTTGTTTATGGTCATGAACTTGCAAGTACATTTTCGATAACGTTATCTACTCGCGTTAACTGATCACATATTTTTGTTAGTGTTCGTTTGACGCTGTCAGATATTAATCGAATCGCGCGTATGCGAAACAAAAGAGGCCAATCATAAGTGCCCTTCAAGCGTAGTCAGAATCAAACAATCCGACAAAGCAGAGATGGGCTGATAACGATAAATATGGATAAATATCAATAACGATAAGTAAGAGGGCGAGGAAAAGCAACGCAAAGTAACTAAATCAAGGTAACGTTGAACTAAATGACCTAATGTCACTCTAGGTCGCTACTGATTGCACACAACAACAGCGTGCGTCGTCCGTTATTGGAATGGCATAGGTCGACCAACTTCCTATCTACACTTCGCTAATTGTACACAGTGTTTAATGCGATGCGTATGGAGACGCTTGGTAAATACAAAAGAGTACGAGGTTCTTGTAACGTTCGCGACAGAACGAAGTCAATAAGACACACAGTCGTGCGGTAAGATATGGCGCGGCACACGTTCGTTTCCTGAATGCAGCCTTTACCGCAAGGAGAGCTCTCAACGCCGGATGTCGTTATCTTTCCACGTATTCCTTTTTGTTGCTGTTGCTTGATGGAAAATGCGCGATGGAGACGATAAGCAGTGCAACGGAGCCGATCGCTACCGATATGGCGGCGACTGCGAGACTCCGTGCACGGTTTTACATCACTACGCTTCAGGTTCTGAAAGCGCTGAGATGCGAACGAGAGATCGGGTTCCATGGCAATGTTACGTTTGCTCGCAGCTGTCACAGGCGTGCCTCGCCTTTCCCCAAGTAAATGCAAAAATGATAATAATAACAGAAAGATAAACAAGATCCGAGTCGACCTCCTGCTGTCAAGGAGGTTTGAGATAACTCAGTAGATATTCCCTAGGATATGTTCCGTAATAAAAGAGCGCCGCCACTATTACCTACACTCTTTAAAATAAGTTAGTAAAAATGTAGCAAGTGCAAGCAAATAGCTAGTAACTGCAGCAGTTACTAACTTTCTTGAACAGTTACTATCCTTTTTCTACCTGTTTACTACCTACGTTAGTCAGCAGTTACTACCTGCAACCATTACTAACTTTTTGCTACATGTTTATTACCTATGTTAGTAAACAGTAACTGGAAGAATAGGGAGTAACTACAGCCGTTACTAACTTTCTTGGAGCGTTACTACCTTTTTACTACCCAGCTGTTAACAACATAATTTAAAATTGTATGCAATGCCTATCGTAGTAATTTATTAACGGACTGGACTCGAAATATTATTTTTAATCGGAAACTGGCGAAGAAAACGTCCATGGATGAAGAAAAAAAATTATTTTTAAATTACGCAATCGCGATTTCTAAGCATCACTCTGCTGTTGTGAAAATGGAGGAGCAAACGTTCATGAACAATAAGCAAGTGCTATACGCTTTTTAGTGCACAATATGAATTCCAAACAACTAACATGTATGTGAACGATATAACCGCAGCTGTGTGTCCTGATGTCCAAATTAGGCTGTTTGCCGATGATTGTTTGATTTTCAAAAAAGGTAACATGCCAAAATGACTAAATTTCTTTAAACACTAGTCTAGCGAAAATCCACGAATGGTGCACAACATGGTCAATGTCCCTGAATTCCGAAAAAACTGTACTGCTACGCGTAAGCAATAAAAGACAACCCCTGTTATATACGTATAAAATTAGTACTGACACCGTCGCAGAAGCCACGGAGTACAAATATTTGGGATTGACGATCTCCAACAAACTCACATGGTCCTCCCACATTGAAAATATCTGTGCAGCAGCTACTCGCAAACTTGGCCTACTTAGGCACAGACTGAAAAACGCGCCCCCCCCGATGCAAAGCTTCTCGCCTACAAAACTTATGTTTTGCCTAAAGTTGAATACGCGAGCGTAGTTTGGGATCCCCACTACAAAAAAGATAAGCGTAGGCTTGAGATGGTACAGAGGCGGGCAGTACGCTTCATATTTAACAAATATAAGAAAACAGATTCTCCGTCATCTTTAATGATGGCAAATAAGATTCCAACCTTAGAGCAGCGCAGGAAAATATCAAGACTTAAATTTTATTCTTGCTTTACCACAACAGACTGAATGTGACTGCGCACGCATATATTAAACCATTTTTGTCGCGCACGTCGAGAAATCGACATGCACATAATTTACTTCCTTATCAAACACGCACTAATCTTTTTAAGTACTCTTTTTTTCCACGAACCATTTCTGACTGGAATTCACTGCCTAAAAATATTGTTTCTTTAGAATCTACAAGTGCATTTGAAAGTGCGCTACTTACTGATTTAGAAATGCAGTAAACCACTGAATGTTCATGTGACTTTTCTTTTTTTCTTTTCTCTTTCACTTATGTATTTCGTCATTTTTTTTTCCACTACGTGTTTTATTGATGCAGTGTTACTTCATAATTTGTAAATACTGCATTTACGCACCCGACGTATTCCGAGAAGAGTTCCTTCTTTGTTTAGTTTTATACTTCTTATTAGAGCTGTGCACGGGCCTAATTTTCAAGCCCGAACCCGGCCCGGGCCCATTGACTGCGTCGCAGGCCCGCCCGAGCCCGACCCCAAAGGGCTTCGAGCCCGTCCGGCCCGGCCCGACGTACAAAAACACAAACCCGGGCCCGGTCCGGCCCGACACTATGAAACTTTGCTGCGGAGACAAGATATCACTTTTTGATCATGTTGCATTTTATTCAGAGAGAGAGATATTTTAATGAATAGCTGGAGAGGTTTGTCTGGCTTTTCGCCTGACATGTTACTCCAGGGGCTGGGTGATGATATGTTTATTCAACATATCAAAGTTAAAGATATGCAAACGACATATGTTAATGTGTATACACAGATTACAAGTTCTGTAAAAATAACACGCTGCGCAGTGATTCGGACTTCAGTGAAGTGCAGTGCATCACATATCCTGTCGAACTGAAGTTCCGTTCGCTGCTCGCACTGGTAGCCGGAATCGCAAATATCTTTTTCGCAAGCATAACAAGCTTAGAATAATTAGACTCCTTGTTCTTCCAGCAGTTTATTATCTATGATGCAGGACAGGAGGATGATTGTATGGATAACTAATCACAAAGGTCATCTGTGTGATGATCGCTAAGTGCTAGAAAACAATTCCGGCACAACGTCTATATTTTTTTTGGTTTGATGCGGGCTTTGCACCTGGCCCGGCCCACCCGATGCCCGAGATGAGTAGCCCGAGCCCGGCCCGGGCCCGAGTTGGGAAGACGTCCGCATACCCGAGCCCGGCCCGCGGGCCGGGCCGGGCTCGGGCTTTCGGGCTACCCGGAGCCCGTGCACAGCTCTACTTCTTATAGTATGCGTCACTCACCCATGAACTGTATTGTTTTGTTATCTTGACAGACTGCGCTGAGTTTTTTGTAATACTTCTAGATATGCCGATAGGTTGCTTTGTTTCCCTTTACTGTGAGCTTGTGTGCATTACGGCTACATTTGTATTTGTAAATTTGCAACTGTATAGTTTCCCACCTGCATGGTCCTTCGTGACCGCAGTATACTGTAAATAAATAAAAAAGAATAAATAAAAACATGACAGACGGATGTGAAATAACTCCAGGTGGTCAAAATTAATCCGGAGTCCCTCACTGCGGGACTCCACATTCTCAGCCCCATAAGCATTTCGTGAATTTGGCAAGTAAAATCCAAGAAATGATTATTATTAGCTTTTACTGCCTATGCACTAGCACAGGCGTCTATTCAGTTGCACGGAGGCTACGTTAGTGGGTTTAGAACCTTGTCTCGGCCTCTGTGCATAATGCTTTGTTGCGGCAGTTTTATAACAAATAGACATGACATATTGTTTTTTTTAACATGGTTCAATAAAAGTATTGTGCTACGTACCCAAGCACACATAATAATGTAGTAGGGTACGATACTCCAGGTTCACATCTTTTATAATTCATCCTGAAATACGGGTTCTCACCGGTACCAGACATGCATCTCCAAGACAGGAGCTATAAATACTCCGGATGAAGTATTGTGGCGTAGTGAACTTGTTACTTCTATGTATTATTCTCGTTCATGAAACTCCGCGCAAGACTACCTGAAGTTGTGTGGTACTGTGAATTTATACACTTAACCACTATTATAATGGGCAAACACAATATTATCTCGCTAGTATGGGTTACTACCTTTTTTTCTTAATACCTTTATTTTACTACGTATGGTTAGTAACGGCTAGGGTAGTAAGAGTTACTAATAGCTGTTCGCAACGGCAAGGGTAGTACAGCTACCACCCTTACTGTTACTAACTGCGCTTACTAACAGGGTAGTAACATATGTGACAAGCATTTACTACTCCTAAGTTAGCAAGTTCTACTACCTTTTTTGCAGCGAAAGCTGTTATGAGGTCACAACAAGGGTCGTTCCTGCGCCGTAGTTGTCCGCCACCGCCGCCGGTGTCCGTAACCAATATCGCACGAAATAAGAAAAAAAAAACTAAATGAATAAATGACACCTATGAAAGAATGGGAATCGAACCCGGGTCTTATGCGTGGCAGCCCAGCACTCTACCACTGAGCTACGCCGCTGCTTGAAACTGCTGTGCAAACTGACCCTACGCAGGTTTCATGTCTGGTAAGGAATCGCGTTAACGTGTGTTTAAAGCGTTTTAGAGCAGTACAGTAAGAACCAGGCGTCACACAATGCGAATTGCGTAACGAGTGGGGCGTTCAATGCTCCAACCCATTACAAAAGCCTGAGGCAAAATTCTTCATCGTCGTCAGCCACAGCATCAACAAAGTGCACATAATGCGTTACAAATGTGTAGTGGGTACCGCGCTTTTCCGAAAAATGACGAATAATGGCATAGTAGACGCTTCCCCACTACACAAAAATTATGATGATTTATGGCGTAGGGGGTAGCATGCAAATGCGCTTGTAGTAGTTGCCCCAAGAGTGTTTTAAAAAAGCTCTAAAAAGGCCGCTCTCCCAACTTTCGCTGTAGCTGTGCTGCGCGTTCCGCGCAGGCCTCGCGTTTTTTTTCTTTTTTTCTTTTTTTTTTAACAGTATACACCACGAATTTAAATAAAAGCGAGTAAAAAAAGTATTGCGAAATTCGATGGACATTTGGTAGGGATTCTGCCGGCTTCCAAATGACGCATTCTTCTTTAGTTTGTATGTTTTTGTTTTTTTACATTGTTCGTGCGCGTTCCGTGAGCAGCGTTTTGTTGTCCTGCGGCGGGAAAAATGTCGGCGGTGCTCTCGCGATGAAAATATAACAAACACTTTCACGCAGAATCTCATTTGCGACTTCTCTAAAGGCGCGTTCACACTTCGCCTGGACGGGGGTGAAAGCGTCAAAACTCACCAGAAATACGCTCTCCTCGCCGCGGCAAGCGCGATGCGAAAAATACAGTCCGAAACCAGTTTTCGTGCCATGAGACAGCGGAAAACATTTCCGCCTCACCGGAACACCTTTCCGCCTCACCGAAAGCCGCACTTTGGCTGCACATAGCGTATAGTCCGCGCGATGTAAACATCCGGCTTCAAAGTCAACATGGCGCCGCCAAGGAGTCAGCGGTGATTCTCATCGGCGCAATCACAAACCACGCGTGCTGCTCGACATAACTCGCGGCCTTTAGAAGGACGCGTTCCTCGACAGCGTGGTTTGGATTAAGATTGCAGATAAGACTGGAATTAGTTGAAGGCGCAGGAGCAGCGAGTCGCCGTACCCCATTGTATCTCGCTTTCACACCACCGGGCGAATCCACCGCTGTCGGCATGTCCGCTTTTGTAGCTTCTCATGGAGTATCTCCTGAAGCAACAGCTTGAAAAAGGTGAAAACTATTTCTTTTCCGCGTTTCGCAAGCTAAATTGAATTCAGTACGAAATAAATAGCTCAGGAAACGGGCAAAATGTAATGTACTCTTTTTATTTGTGAACGGTGTCGGTAAAAGTAGCGAAAGCGGCGGTGGTGGCCTGCAGCAGCGGCAGAACAAATGTGAAAGTTTTCGTCCTTCGCGCATTCGATTTTCCGGTTGCTCTGACGTTTCCCTCACTTTTCGCTTCACGAGGGAATGCGCTTGAAGTGATGCGTAAGCGTGTAGCTTTACTCTATATGAATTGCAGCTTTAATTATGACTTTTCGATTCTCAAGTGTCACTGCACCTGAAGTGCCGCTGCCTAAGCGTGTAGCTTTTTTAACGCGATAGCGTTAAAGAGCTCGTTTCGCAGAAATTCCGGCGTCGGTGTTGGCGTTGGCGTCAGCGTCGTTGGTTGTGAGCGAAAAATCATCTTGTCCGTGACCGAAAAATCGACAAAGATGCAAATAAAATAAATAATAAAAATTTCCGGGTCCGAGTGAGGATCGAACCCAGGTCGTCTGCGTGGCAAGCAGGTGTACTACCACACAGCCTCGCCTCTGATTCGAAATACAGTGAAAATAACTTCCTCTGCTTGGAAATGCAGCGAAGATGACTTTCATGCTTCGCAAACGCAAGCGTCCAAACGCAAGCGTCGCAATATAACATGTAATATCCCAGTAATATTGCGTGGTACAAGCGTACATTGCTATCGGGCGTCATAACATGCGACCATCATAACGATTTTGCAGTTTAAAGCCGGCCACTCGTATACAAAAGGCACACACCTTACTGCGCGTATTGGGTGCATAGCAAGTATGCACTAGGTGGTTGAAGTACGCACTCGGGACAGGATATGACTATCGTGTTCAACTCTTAAAGGCGAAGCTTAAGGGTCCCCCCAATTTTTTTACCGTAGGTTGTTGCGTTCTGTAGGACGCTGTTTTCGGGTAGCACCGGCATGGCGTCTTTCATAATAGTATTTGTGCAGCTATATAGTGCAGCGTATAGCATGATCCCATAGCAAGCGCGTCTTGCGACCACCTAAATGCGTCATTGGCATCGAATTCTCGCGGAGTAGAAATATTCCGAATTTGTACAATCCTCCACGTCGGGTTTTCGTGTAGTCCTACATAGGGATTTTGTTCCACTAACACGAAATTCAAAGAGGCTTTCGTCCAAAGTGTTCTCATTTTACGTTGTCTCGCAAAGCGGGTTCAGCAGCATTCCCGTTATGCGTGTGTGGGTGTGAACCCAAGGGGTTAAGACAAGAAAGAGGCGTGGGGGGCCCGAAGTAAAATTTTATATGTTTCATTAAGGCGAAATCCTTAGATGTCTCATCAAATGCTTGAGACAGGAGGACGTTTGGGCGTGTTGGTAGTTCATTGTACTTCAGAAACCATAGCGCACTAATCAAACACGAGGCAAGAGGAAGACAGGAGAAGCGCTTACTTCCAACTCATGTTTTATTGGAGATCCTGAGCATGTATAAATACGCATCTGAAACTGCAAAAGGAAACAATTGGCAGAAAGAAAGAAGGCAAGTGGGCACGTTTCGTCCAAGCCAAAAATTCAGCTCTTTCTCAGATAAAAGAACCGACGGCATGCTGACACATTCAATTCCTGCCCTGGCTATCTCAGACGCCTCTACGATTCCTCTGTTCATCTTGTTGAAATGTAATAATAATATGTGGGGTTTAACGTCCCAAAACCACGATATGATTATGAGAGACGCCGTAGTGGAGGACTCCGGGAATTCTGACCATCTGGTGTTCTTTAACGTGCACTGACATCGCACAGTACACGGGCCTCTACCATTTCGCCTCCATCGAAATGCGACCGCCGCGGCCGGGATCGAACCCGCGACCTTCGGGTCAGCAGCCGAGCACTTGTTGAAATGTCGATAAAGAAAAGCTGTCTGATTAAAAAGAGGAAGACACTGTGGCTTCTCATCACATTTCTTACAAATTACAATGTGCAGCAGGTTGTCCATCTATGGCGGTATTCCCCAACTTATTTTAGTTTCCTCTTGCAGTTTCAGGTGCGTGTTTATATATGCTCGGCATCTGCAATAAAACGTTTGTTGAAAGTAAGCGCTTCTCCTGTCTTCATCTTGTCTCATGTTCGAAGCTTAGTGCGCTACGCTTTCTACGATCACCAAGTGCGAAAATTGATCGTCGGCGTCGGCGGCGTGAACACGAGTGATCCAAAAAATCATCATCACGTGATGGCTTCACCATATGCCCTCATTATGACGTCACAGGTTGCTAAAATTTGTGACGTCAACATGACGTCACATGGTGTGACGTCACACGGTGACGTCACCTCATCACATCGTTAATTGGTCGAAGGTGGGCCGATCACGAAGGCGGTGCAGAATTGAAGGACACTTTGTAAACTCCAGTGTGTTCAGCGAAAGCCTGTGGCCATTCGGCTGACTATGCGATGTCTTTTAGATGCGAAGCATCTTATGCTCGGGGTTTTGTCCGTCCCGCGTCCGGCCACTTTCATGAAGTAGGGAAGCACCCACTATGCGAACCAGAACACTGTAGTACAATAAGGCCGTCGACCACCACCACAGTCACCATATTCATGGCCGAGAGCACGGAGGGGCTGCTAAGCAATGGCTAGGCAGGTGGTGTCTGTCACCCAGGTTGACTCCATTCCTTGATCTTGCTTGCATGTGCTTGCGGGGGGCTTAGTCCATCCCTCCTTCCCGCGTCCCACACCCCCACAGCGCATGCGCGTCTCGTCCCCCCCCTCTCTCCTTTCCTACGCTCACCCCCCTTTCTCTCCTATGGGAATCCTCTACACTACGGAGCAGCGCCCGCGTCCCACGTCCCACACCCCCCACAGCGCATGCGCGTCCCCTCCCCCCTCTCTCTCTTCTCCAACGCCCACCCCCCTTTCTCTCCTCTAGGAATCCTCTACTCTACGGAGCGGCGCCTGCGTCCCACATCCCCACAGCGCATGCGCGTCCTCTCCTCCTCTCTCTCCTCTCCTACGCTCACACCCTCTCTCTCCTAGGAATTCTCTACTCTACGGAGCGACTCCCGCGTCCCACACCCCCACAACGCATGCGCGTCCCCTCCCCCCCTCTCCTACTGTCCCCCCCCCGTTCTCTCCTCTAGGAATCCTCTACGGAGCAGCGCGCACGACAGGTGGTGCGACAGGTGCATACTTTGCGGGGGGGCGCCACGGTAGTTCCGCGGTATGAAAATGACGGAGCGGGCGCGCTTAATTATCTGTCTAGTGCAGCGCCGCGATGAGCGCCCGGGCCGCTGCCGCGAAACCACAGCGGCGACGTTTCTCCCGCTCAAGCTAACCATCTCCCCGCTGCTTCGCATCCACACAGGTTCCCTTTAGCGGGAGATGGGGAAGCTTTTTTTTATCTTTTTTTTCTTTTTTTTCTTTTTTTTACACTCTCTCAGCCGTCACGTGATTGCTGAGATAGTGTGAGGGCGAAGGCCACACCTGACACCGTTCCAGGGCACGGACGGAGGGTCACCGCGAGTATGAGACATTAAAGGTTTTCGCCTTAAAAAAGCAGGTGAGGTGCAAAAGAACGGCGCGCACGGCGTTTTATTGTCCAGACAACGGACCAACCACTGGGCAGACGACAGGGTGAAGCGATGGTTTCGCACGTTCGCCGGTATGAGGGGAGAGGGCCAAGTCGAAGAAAGAGGGAGAGGGAGACTAATCTGCCTCCGTTTCACATGCGTTCGTATTCTCGCGCTTTGCGCATCGTGCAGACGCCATCCGCGTTCCAGCACTCATAAAGCTCATTTATCCTCCCGCGTGAGGGGGAGACGCCACAGCTGGCACCGTACCAGGGAGCTTCAACGGTGACGGCGACGGCGGGTTGCCGGCCTAAGGAGCTTCGCTCCTAACAACTGCGACCCAGAAACCCGCGGCGCGTCTGTCCTTCCCCTTCGTAATAGAGTCGTAATAGCTGCTGGCTTTGCTAGAAGCGCGGGTATGCTATGTATATGCTAATGTAAATACTAGGCATAATGGAAAATCGAAGGTTTTTCTTCCGGCTAAAATAATATTCTTGGTTGAGTAGTTGTATAAGAATCTCTCACAAAATGCGTCGGCTTGTTCGCGTTTTCTGTCTAGAACCAGTGACGCAGATGTGTACATGTATGCGAAAAGTTGGCCCAACCTACCGACGTACCATCTGTAGAGCACGAACATTAATATGAACGGAACCTGATTTTCTTCTTTTTTTTCAGTCACACCGTCACGTTTGTGAGGCAACGCAGTTGAGATTCTCTTCGGCTTGCTGGGGCCGGCGTACTGAACGATGAAGGGTCGATGAGCATACGTAAGATCTGGGACGGGGCGCCTTCGGGTACTGACTCCCCTTCCCATCTGTCAGTTATTTAACAATACAACATTTATTTAAATATTATTTTAGATAAGCAATGATAAAAACTAGCAGTTGTTCCGTGTACGAATACAACCTATGAGCGAAGCTCCTTTGAAATGGGACGCACACGGGGTTCGGTGCGCGCGGCGTTTCATTGTCCAGGCAACGGACCAACCACTGGGTGGACGACAGGGTGAAGGGATGGTTTCGCGCGTTCGGCGGTTTCAGGGGAGAGGGTGGAGAAGAAGAAAGAGGGAGAGGTTGACTAATCTGCCTCCGTTTCGCATGCGTTCGTATTTCGAGCTTTCCGCATCGTGCAGACGCCATCCGCGTTCCAGCGCTCATAAAGCTCATTTATCCTCCCGCGTGAGGGGGAGACGCCACAGCTGGCACCGTGCCAGGGAGCTTCAACGGCGACGGTGGGGTGCCGGCCTAAGGAGCTTCGCTCCTAAAAAAAATCTAGCCCAGCTTGCACCAAGTCACGCTCACAGCACAGCTGGTGGGCAACTAGCTGGTCCCGAAATGGCTAGCCTTTTAGCCTGTCACCTCTCTTTCCCACTCCTTTCTATACTATACTATACTATACTATAATATACTATGCTAGGCTACGCTACACTATACTATACTACCATACTATATTATACTATACTATGCTTGCTCTCTAAGTGCGGAGCACTTCAGGGGGCCGTGCTGTCGTATGCTGTCGTCGCTTGGCGTAACGCAGGCAAAATCACGCATAAAAATTCAAGAAAAGGAGTAAGAAAGCGACAACTAGAAAGAGAACGAAAGCAAGGAGAAAAATAAGAAGAAAAATAGAAATAAATAGAAAAGCACAGAAAAGAATGGAAAAGAGAACGAGAAAGATAGAGAGGAGGAAAGAAGGAGAGAACCGAAGAGAAACAAAGAAGGCTGCCCAGCTCCGCACTTCCTTCGGGTTTGGCTCCACTAGTGCGAAGCTGCCTTAATATTTTTTTAAATTCTTTTTTTTCGAGTCTGTGTCTTTCTCTTTCTCTCTATGCCTGTGGGCAAACCTCGGTCATAACAGCTTAGCCATAAAACTTCTGTAGTGCGTATGTGCCGCAAAATTGGGCGACTCCCACTACTCCCCACACTGGTCCACTAAATATTAACAACGGGACCCACGGGCGGCGCCTAACACTTAGGGGCCGCATGCTACAGCGACTCTTGTTAACCCTCTGTACCGAGTGCTTGGGCGGTGACTCTTATATACCTTCCTTTTGAGGGATAATGGTAATTACCTTTCATGATTTGAGAATGCAAGCCGAATGTGCTCCAGCCCATCTTTATTCTTCTAGTTATTTCACTCCCATGGTTTGGCTCCGCGGTTACAACCTGTCCTAAGTAGACGCATTCCTTTACAGCTTCCAGTGTCTCGCCACCCATCGCAAAGCGCTGTTCTCTGCCGAGATTGTTCCACATTACTTTAGTTTCATGCATATTAATTTTCAGACCTACTCTTTTGCTTTCTGTGTCCAAGTCAGTAACCATGAGTTGTAATTCGTCCCCTGAGTTACTGATCAACGCAATGCCATCAGCGAATAGAAGGTTACTAGGTATTTTCCATTAACTCTTATACCTAACTCTTCCCAATCTAGGGTTCTAAAAACCTCTTGTAAACATGCAGGAAATAGCATTGGCGAGATCGTGTCAATCAATCAGTCAATCAAAGGAGAATTTATTGCACTATAATATGAGAAATGTGTACACATATATTTGGTCCCATAGCCTAATCGGCTAGTGATGGGTCCAATACAATAAAGGTTGTAAGAATTAGCAGTCTTGACAGGGAAAAAAAAGCAATAGTGAAAGTATCATCATGAGTGACAAATGTTATACATATTTAAAGAATCATACTAAAAACAAACGAACACATAATTACTACGAACACGCTAAATATGCATGAGAAATTTTGAGAGGAAAAAAAATACAATGAACAATGGTGAAATTATAATAAATATGAAAATATCATACATAAGTGATAAGCACCAAACATATTCAAAGAGCCATACTAAAAAAAAACAAAACAAAGAAAACAAAAAAAAAAACAACGAACACATAATTACTAGGAACACAGAAATTATACACCAGAAATTTTAACAGCGAATAAAAACTCATAATGCCTGGTTAGAAATTAGAAATCGTTTGCAGGTAACGTCAAAATTTCTTGCGACTTTTATCTCAAGAGGCAAATTGTTCCACAGCTTAGCACCAGAAAACTGGATTTGTCTTTCACCGTACACATTCGATTATTAAGTGGTCTCTCTTCCTTACACTCTTTATTGGGATTCCGTCGCTTTCTTTATGGAGGACTATGGTGGCTGTGGATCTGCTGTTGATTTCTTCCAGTATGTTTATATAGGCTTCCTCGATGCCCTTATTTCACACTGCTTGCATGACTGCTGATATCTCGACCGAATCAAATGTCTTCTCGTAATCTATAAAGGCTATTTATAGGTCTGTTACCAATCAATAAATTCATTAATACAGGATAGGTGCGCCTGCACATAACTAATCTAGAAGAGCTTTTGCTAGAGTGATTTTGGAATATTCTAGCCAACAGCAAGTGACAACATGGAAACAGCTCAGTGAAAAAGATTGCTCAGGAGGAAGCAATTTTAGATGTGAAGCATCTTATGGCGAAGCTTAATCCGGTGGTGGTGGTGGTGGTGTGCCGGCGTGACCACCCTTTCTGCGCATGCGCAAACCCTTTCAAAAAAAATAAAAATAAAAAAACCTCCTCTCCCCCCTCTCTCTCCTCTAGGCATCCCTCCCCGCGGCAACCAGACCCTCACTGCGCATGCGCCTCCCCCTCCTCTCTCCCCCTCTTGCCCTCTAGGCATCCCTGCCCGCGGCGCCCGCACTCCCACTGCGCATGCGCGTCCCCCTCTCTCTCCTCTCCTACGCTCCCCCTCTCTCCTATAGGCATACCTGCCCGCGGCGTCCACACTCCCACTGCGCATGCGCACCCCCTCTCTCTCCTCGCGACGCCGACGCCGGCAGCGTCTGCTAGCGAGTTTCTTGGTTGAAAAAACCGACTGCTCGCGCGGCACAACCGTACATTGGCCACCCCGTATATATGGCAATGGATCTTGACCTCCAAGGTGGTGCCGGTGGGAGATTTCTCCTGTGCGTTGTTGAACAATAAAAATTCGCAGCGTGCGCGTTAACTAAAAGCGGAGTGCGGGTCTCTGTGTCCAGTCGGAGTATTCTGTCTCTCATTGCCCATTAGCAGCGATTATGTTCCAGTAGGAAACACTGCTCCATCACTGCCTGCTTTGCGCCTCCCCAGTTTTCTCTCCTGCGCAACGCTGCGATGAGCGCCAGCGTCAACGCCGCCGCCAGTGTAAGCGTTAGCGCCCGCTGCTTCACATCTACACATGGTTCCCTTTAGCGGGAGATGGTGTAATTTTTCCTTGAGGCTGTGCACTGAAGTTCCTTAGTAGAATTATCATATATACCAGTCCTTATTCTGCTACCTGGTTGAAGATAAACGGTGCAGCTATATTTTGTTGCGGATGTCTATTCTTGTCAAACTCATGCGAGAACACGAAGTAGCCAGGAAGTAGTCACGGAGCCTGATATCTTTATCGCATACAGGGTCGTAAAGTAGCCACACTGTCTCAATGTAGCCACGCGGCAAACCAGGTACTTCGTTCAGCAAAGCTTCAACCCGGGCTAGTGGGTACGACATTGTAATGCAGTAAAGGTGGGAGAAAATCATGAATGACTAACAATAAAGAGGACAGGACAAGTGGTGCGCAAACTTTTTCCTGTTTATTTTCGTAAAAGCACATCAAAGGCATGCACAAAACAGCGATGATAGCAAAGGACTATGTCGCAACGTGATACACACGAAAGCAAGTCATCTCAAGCCTCGTGTTCCCAGTGTGTAGTGTTGTGCCACAGCTCCTGCCCTTGTGCAACCCTTCTTCCCACGAAGATCGAACAGCCGCCAGACGTCTCGGCGAACCCTTGTCTCCCTACGCTGTTTTATCGTGGGAACAGGTCCGTCTTCGACTGAGCTGTGCCGACCAACGACCAACCGTCAAGGCCCCGTCAAAGCAGGTGGAATTCCTCAGGCTTCTTTGCTGTGGGAACCAGACTGCCTTCGACAGTGCCGTGTAGTGTGGTGCCTGCTTCACGACAAACGGTCAACGCGCAGCCTACGTAAGAGGACTTCCTAAATAGTGGGAGGACGAGGTGGACCACGTCCCTAGCGCCGTGGATTGGACACGAAACAATGGACTACACGTTATTTAAGAACGGTACTGAAAGTTGGGCGAGTTGGTACCCATTCATGACTTCTTTTGCGCAAAACGTACACGGACACAAGGAAAAAGAGGCAGACAACACGGGCGCAAACTCACAACTGATTTATTTTAAACAACGAAATGCACTTTTATCGTCACGTATCACAAACTCCCCCCCCACCGATGGACCCAGAAACATACGAGATAAACTAAACAAACTTAATCAGCGCTACGTCATGATAAGAACCAAAGCACACACAACCAAAATTTCAGGGGGGAGTTCACTCATCTGTAGATGGATTGATGCACGTGCTTTTCAAGAAGCCGAATTCTTTATCGGACAATGTGACGGAAGCTTGGCTGACACGCGTCCCGGTCAGCCAAGCTTCCGTCAAGTGCAGCTGTCACATCATGTCTTGGGTTGTCGCCGACAATGTGCGCAAGATCCAAGTCCCCGTACAAGCGCAGCTGTCACATCATGTTTTCTTTGGCGCCATTACCGGTGACGTTTGCCGCTCGATACTGAATCATAATGAGTTCAATATTCACTATTCACCTTTCACCAGAACGTATTGTCACGTGGGCCTGACGTTCACGGTGGCAGTAGTCGACGTGTTCAAGACGAAACTATTTATTCGGGCGAACTTGTGCCCGGAAAATGAAAAGTTAAGGTACAAGCAATTTACCGTCGCCCGTACACTGATAGCGGCGAACAGAGCGTCGGCCGTCGGTAATCTCATGATCGCAGGAACGCGCCGTCTTTCATAAGGCAGTCATCGAACCTTCAAGTGTTGTCGCTGGTGCTGGCGCAAGCTCTCGAATGTTACGTTACGATTACGTGCAGGACGCGAATAGTCCAAATCGTGTCCTGCGCGTAATCGTAACATAATGATCTCAAACAATCGCGAAGCGTCTCAAACATTGTGGCGTGGTCTGCGTCGATCGTTGCTAACAGCATTTGTGGGTGAAACCCGAACACATCGAAACAAGGCCACAAACATGCGTGGCAATATGTGCGTTATCATCTTCAGTGTCCTCGCTCAGCGCATGGATCGGCCGAATAAGGGCGCCCAATTAACAGATGTATGTATGTATGTATGTATGTATGTATGTATGTATGTATGTATGTATACGCAGGCATGCATGCATGTTCACTTTTTTTTTAACTTTGCTGCCCTGCTGCTCCTTGGGCCCTAGTGTTTTTCTCCCAACCTCAATTCAGAGTGGCATATAGGCGCCTGTGGAGACGTTCTCGATATTTCAATAAAGAGCTCTCTCAGTGAACATCAATGTGAGTTAAGTCCAAGACATACTTTTTATCCAGGCCTGTCGTGCCTCACATCCTATCTCCCAGACTCATCTTCCCCCCGTGTCTATAGTTTACTTCTTTCTAAGAATGGCTGACTGAGGGTGTTGTTTTAGCATCTTCTTCGTCGTCACGCCTTACCCTTCAAAATATCTCACTTCCATTCACGATCCCTCCCATCCAGCCGCCGCCA
>JALIZH010011127.1:0-20959 GCA_030522465.1 Rhipicephalus appendiculatus
GACGATGATGCCCGCGACAGGCGAAAGTACGATTTCCAAGCACACCCCGAAAACAACGCCAAATAGACCTTTTTCAAGCACTGCAGCGCCACAAGCGGGCGCGAAAGTGCTCATGGGAATTGTGTGTACGTCGCCGCGCGCGCGCCTCTTGCCTGAGGGAGATTTGTGATCGAGTGCTTGTACTGGACGCCGTTTTCCAACAAAATACGCGACAAGATTTGTTCTCAGAGGAGTCCTTCGCTGCCCAAGGTAAGAGCGAATCATTCACTGTGTTTATTGCGTCTACTTTAGCGTTTCTGCTCAGTTTTGCTGTCCGCAGCGCACTTATCCGGTTCGCTCGAACGGTGGGGCTTTGGTTTCATTTGCACGGACGTCCTCGTCCGATAACGCCCGGTTTCCTAGCGTATAATCTCCATACACGTAGCTGTACAGATGTTAAATTTCACCGCGTGATTGCTGTAGCTCCAACTGCCACTCAAAGGTCTCTGCCGTCCTGTCGGCTCAACTGTCTAGGCGACGACAGCGGTACATTTCAACCATATGAGCCTGCTTTCGATTGCGATCGAACCTGACCAGCACCGTATTTATCGGTAGGGATCAGCTCTGCCTCGCTACTTGCGCCAAGGAGTGAATCACGAACGAGAAAATTGATATCGCGATGATCGATCGCGGACGTAAGCGCGGTAAGCGCGCCTTGCGACACCCCTTGTCAGGCGAAGCCGTTGGCAGAGTACAGCGCGTGCAGTTAATGGTTGGGGAAACGTATAATCCGCGTCAAGCTCGAGATCACACAAAAAGGAAAGGGTGTAAGGGTGGGGTGGCATACAGAGGGGTGTTATTTCCGATGTTGTGCTTGGCGCTACTGAACCTTTAGCGGCTTTCGCGTCTGAAGCCAGACTACGCCGTGGCGTAAACAACGCTCATAATCCAAAAATCTCTCACTCAGGACAATCACCTTTACGTCTGTGCAATATGTTGCGCCGTGGAAATTCACTAAATGTGTAAAGCGAATATTTATTTGTTCCCTCGATAGCATAGCTCGGCACACTCACTCATGAGTGCACTCAACTCACACTCACTCACACTCATTTGAACGTGGTGAGTTGAGTATGAGTGAGTACTCATGCGTGTGAGTGGACGTGAGTGTGAACGTGAGTGAGAACTCATGAGTGTGAGTGGTCGTGAGTGTGAACGTGAGTGAGTACTCGTGAGTGTGAGTGGACATGAGTGTGAACGTGAGTGAGTTCGAAGGCTGAAAAAATTGTGGTGAGTGAGTTTGAGTGAGTACTCCCTTAAAGTGCCGACCTATGGAGCTCGACACATTCACTCATGAGTGCACTCAACTCACACTCACTCACACTCATTTGAACGTGGTGAGTTGAGTATGAGTGAGTACTCATGAGTGTGAGTGGACGTGAGTGAGTACTCATGAGTGTGAGTGGAGGTGAGTGTGAACGTGAGTGAGTACTCGTGAGTGTGAGTGGACGTGAGTGAGTGCGAAGGCTGAAAAAATTGTGGTGAGTGAGTTTGAGTGAGTACTCCCTTAAAGTGCCGACCTATGCTCGATAGTGTTCTATGCTGGCATAACCTGATATAAATCACTTTCTCTCAGAAAACTAATGGAGGCAGTACAGTGGAAATCTCAGCTTGAGCAAAAAATTTGATGATAGTAAAGTTGTTCCCAGGCTGAGGCTCACCTGTTTTGGCCTCTGCTGAACAGCTCATGTCTACATCCACTTTCCTGTGACCCCCTTGATAAATACGGATGGTCTCGAGAAGCTGATTATGTGCTGACTGTGCTTGTGTGCTCTTTATGCAGAATGTCTCCCACTAGAGGAAATAGTGGGCAGACTTGCTGTGTTCCTGGCTGTGACAATAATACATTGAAGAACGGAGGACTGTCTTGGCACACATTTCCAAGTAATCCAGCCATGAAAAAAATATGGCTGGACAGAATCAACAGAAAGGGCCATGGAGGGAAATACGCTCTTTGGAAACCAAAGCCAAGCAACAGAGTTTGTGGGATTCATTTCAACATTAGTGGACGAAGGGCGTATGAGGACACCGTACCAAGGTTTTTCCCTGCCAAAACCTACCCCCCGTGGACAAGACAACCATCCTGTAGGTAGACATGTTCGTGCATTGTGACTAACTCAAATCGGTGCATGCATGCAAAAATCCCTAATTGATGTATAGCAGCTCCTGGTGGGATAGTCACAAAGAAGTATAAATGTCGGCAGAAACTTCACAGTGCGATAACAGTAGAGAACAATGTTGTGAAGTGAAACGAAAATTCAGAGGATTTACATGCCAGCATTGTGGTATGCTTATAAGGCACGGCATAGTAGGGAACTTTGAATTGACTTGACAATCTGCGGCTTATTAACAAGTACCTAAATGCCCTAGTGTTTTTGCCCATGGTATGTCGTAACTGAGGCAGGGATGTAACCTGTCACCTTGATCTTTGCCATGGTATACTAGAGCCATTGACCTTAGCATAGTAACTAAATTCTGCAAAAGTTCATAAGGTGACAGAAAATGAGCGAAAAGAAAGAAAAAAGTCATCCACCCGTGAATTGCATTACGCTATAAATGATACCCATTACTAGTGTCCGAGAAGGCATCACTGAGAAAAAAAAAATTACCAAGGTTCAGCATCAGAATCAGGAACCTTATTTCCTAGCAGATTCCTTTGTAGATAACAAGTACTAAACACAGGTGGAATTATGATTCTTCTTTTTGCGAATTTTCTTCCACCTTGTGAGCGTTCATGACTGATTTGCAGCAATAAAGGCGGTGAAAGGCTCAGACAAGTGGATGAATAGCAAAGTGTTTTTCCTTTCAGCGATAATCTGCTGCAACGGGCAATAGTTTAAAGTTACAGCGATTGTTATTGCTGCATTAGGTTATAAGTTGGTACGTTTTAACATTGAAATTCAATATTCAATGAAAAAATTTTCATCGTTACAGCATGCACTGCACTGAAAAGAGTGCAAGCAGAACATGACAGTGCGACATAGACGACAGAAATGCTTTGTTGCCACAAGCAGTGTTAGTGTTGTCATGTTCTCTTCCGCTGTGCCTGCAGTGTGCTTACGCGACCATACCCTTTCAAGATGAATAGTTGCGAACTAGCTCTACTTTGTCATTCCATGTGACTCAGTGCTGGTCTTCAGTTTTAAATGAATGTTCCTTCAAGCATTCAATCGGAAGGGTGCAGCATGCTTAACAGTGTAGAGACCAAAACATGACTGTAACCTTACACAAAACTGACTATAACATGAGCTTTGCACGCTTGCAAGAAATGCTGTGACGAATTTTGAGAGACAACACATGACTTAAAGCTAATTTATTTGAACTTTGAAGTCTAGAAATGAAATGTTGCACATTTTCCTCAATAACCATGAACGAAAACATTAAACGAGAGTTAGAAAAGGTGTGACATTACAGATGTGTTTGGCGAATATAATGACTGGGACCACATTTAGTATGGAAATAATTCAGCATCTGACGGGAAGGGATCAGAAACAATGGTTTTCCACCTCCACAATCTCGCGTCCAGGTGGTCACTCATGGTCAGCCCCCAGTGCTAATAGCGATAAGGACATTGTCTTGCTGCCTGGAGACAAAGCTGCGCAGTTACTTGAAGTCAGTGACACGAAGTGAAAGAACACGTGAAATGTAGCAGATGGCACATTGGTTTGCTAATGTCACTGCTTTTGCACTCCAGTGATGTTTCTCGCACATGCAACGCATTTATATCATCATGCACAGAATTTCTACGTCTTGGCTGGAGTTTTTTTTGTCTACATTCCCTAATTATGTTGCAACAGTGATTTACTATGATGCTGCTTTATTTAACTACCTTTTGGATTGATTACCTCTTGGCTTCATTAATCTTACATGAGTGAAGCCATCTAGGAGAACCAAAAGCCTTAACATGAAAGAAAAGGTGCTTTGATTCTACCTCATTGTGCTGTGCACCGTGACTGAAAAGCTTACTGCAATGCTACTGTAAACTCTGCCCAGGCTCTGCTAAGAGACAGAAGCGCCAGAGCGAGCCTGCTAACGCACAAGTTTGTGGAGAGCTACCAGCTCGGCCAGTGTTCCTCACTGAAATGGATGTATCTAGTGTGGTGACTGTGAGCTCGCCAGGTCTGGCAGCTCCAGCAGTTGTCACTCGGGAGCCAAGGTCTGCAAAAACTGAACACATCGGTAAGAGTTGACGGATTCATGAGTTCACGCAAACTAATGCCTCGCTTTCTTTCTCTCTACTTATCTCCTTACGACTTCACGTTTGTCTTCTGCATATATACTACTTTTTTCCCCATAAAGTGAGCAGTGCATGTGGCTAATACACTTTAACGATGCAGAGGCATATGTTTTCCACTTGCAGGAACGGGGGGTGTAAAGTGAGGTACTCGGAACACATCTGTCATTCTTGTGCTCAAAATTTCTAACTTTGTTCATAGTCACATACCTAAAGGTTTTAACAATACTTGCATCAGTTAGCACTTCTTTTTTTTTTACAAATGTTATCCCGTATTTGAAATAGACATGCCTTTTCGCAATGGAAAACTATTCCGAAACAAGGAATGGCATTGTATCTTGTATTGTTCCCACTTTGAGCAACATTTTCTTGGTGAAACCTCGCAGTGAGCTGTGCAGGTATATTCTTATAAATGTAAGGAATGATGGCATTTAATAATTTACATTTATGATGGTACTTCTGCAAAACCAATGAACTCGTGCTGACAGTATATCTGAGCAACAGCCAAGATACAAAATTATGCATCTATTACGCACATTGATCACATAAATCGCCTCTGGTTAATGTCCCTGCCTTTCTATGCATCTGCTTTCTAGATCACTAATCTTCCATCATGTTGACACCCATCTGTGCTGCCAGAATGCTGTATGGTTCAGATATGTTGTATAAAATTTTTAATACAAGTGCTCCAAATCACTAGAAGTGCTCTTAACTGCTGCGAGATAAAAATTACCAGACGTGTCAAGCGGGACATTTCTCTCTTTACTGGTAAGCTGAGCTGCTGCGTGCCATGCCTCATCTCTCAATACAGCCATTTTCTCTACACTTTCTTTCTCCTCATTTCTCTCAGCGACTTCTCAGTGCTTGTTTGGTTCACAATACATGCTAATGTGTATTGTTGCCAATTAAACAAATTGTCTGCCATTGAAAGTCAGAATTCTCATTTCTTGGAATAATTGCCATGTGTTAGGCATGAAATCACTGGAATCAAGACTAGTAACCATTTGATGTCATTACTATGCAGATCATCCATACAGCATTGGCGAAGCAAGTCCCCGCAAAGCTGTGTCTCATCAAAAGCACGTTGTTGCAGTTCTCGAGGAGTCAAGCAGCCGATTGCAAGTAAACGTTGAAAAGCTTGAGGAAGACAACAAATGTCTTAAAGACAGAGTGAACGAGCTTGAGAAGACGCTTGCTCATATGCAAGCTCAAAGTTTGAAACCACAGCTGAGTGACGAGAGAAAAACACTGCAGATTTTGGAAAGCGCAAAAAAGTTACGCTTCTATACTGGTTTTCAGAATGCCCAGAGGTTCATTCTGTTTTTCAGACTTTTAGATGAAGGTATACGCCCATACCTAGAAACAACCGAGGAGAGCATGCCAAACGTGATGCACATGCAGGACCAAATAATAATGGTCCTCATGAGATTGAGGCTCGGTCTCCTTGAGCAGGATCTGGCCCACAGATTTGAAATCAGTTTGAGCAGTGTTAGCCGCATTTGCATGTTTTGGATTGACTATATGGCGGCCTGCTTGCGTCAAGTTCCATGCTGGCCCACACGGAAAAGGGTAAATGATTTTATGCCGCAGGTATTCAAAGACATATATCCGAAAACTAGGGTCATCCTAGATTGCACTGAAATATTTATAGAAACTCCAAGTGACTATGCTGTGCAAAGTGCGACGTACTCCTCGTACAAAGGCCACAATACCGCAAAGGGGCTTATTGGCATATCGCCAAATGGAATGGTCACATTTGTCGCCGACCTGGCACCAGGAAGGCTGTCTGACAAAGAAATTACACGGTGCAGTGGCCTTTACAAATTTCTTGAAGAAGGGGATTCGGTAATGGCGGACCGTGGTTTCTTGATTGAAGAAGATCTTGCGGAAATAGGAGTCTCTCTTAATATTCCACCTTTTCTAAGAGGGAAATCTCAGCTATCCTTGTCAGAAGAGCAGGAAACTAGGAAAATTGCAAAAGTAAGGATACATGTCGAGCGTGTGATTGGTCAGCTTAAGACATTTAGGATTTTAAGACAGGTTTTTCCTAACACTATGTCACGGCAGCTGAATGCTGTGTGGAAAACTTGCGCTCTTATGTACAACTTCATAAATGAGCCATTAGTAGACCGCTGATTGCGTAAAAATGGATCGCAAGATATGCTCCGTTGAAGTTTTATAATTTTATTTAATTGAGTATGTATTAAACATAAAATCACTGTTTTGTCTCTCAGTCATTTCAGGAAAAACTTAGTTAAATCGGGTTGATGACAACACTGAATGCTATCGCTATTCGCTGGGGAACGGAGATTTTTTTTGTTGGATAGGGACCTTGCAAAATCAGGTTCCGTTAGATTGGGTTTTAATTGTACATGCATAGGAATTTATTGAGTCAGTTACATTGTCATCTTGTAAATGTATTATTGTGCTTGAAAAACTTTTATTTATTTTGCAATAAGAGCAGCAATGAAGCAACCCAAGAATATTTATCTAGTTTATTACACATCTTACTGCCTTGGACTTCGTCGTTATGGACTACAAATTGAGTAATGTTATTCATTTTCATTCAGCTGTACCAATAATTTATGCTGTTTGTTATTGCTTTGTAAAATTTATTCATGTATGCCCCTGTATTCTGTACTCCACGACTGTAGAGCAATGTATAGGTAATAAGCCACATTCAGGCATACAATGTTCTGCCTTGCTGTCTTTTAACATCTTAACACCTATAGCGCACAGAAGGGACAGGAACACAGATACGACGTGGACGTAGCGCTAACTTCCAAAAAGTGATTTATTTACAAAGTAGTCACGCAAAAAATATAGGAAAGAGCAAGCAACACACGCAGCTGCATAAGTACGAGATTAAATTTTTTTGCGTGACTACTTCGTAAATAAATCATTTGTTGGAAGTTAGCACTGTGTTAAGGTCCCTTCTGTGCGCTATAGGTGTTAAGATGGAATACCAGCATGCCCAAGCTCACGTTCTGTCTTCAACAATTTTTTAAAAAATAAAAAAGGTACTTTCAGTGTTCCGTCTCATATTACCCACAACTGTACATATCTTTGGTATGATCATCTGTGAGCCAACATGCAAAAACACATTTGGTGTCGGTAAAATCCAAACAAACACCTGTATTTAGTGTCAACGAAGGGTGGGTTTGTTACCTATGGTGCGACCGACGCACACACTGCCTAGTGAATGCATCTTATTTTACTAAATGCCGACTATACTTTCTATAGCGTGCTGTTTAAATATCAGAACATCACCTCGTGATCGTCGACATTGTCAATCACTGCTGATTACATTTGCATCCGCGAATTACAGACTGCTCCTGGACTACAGGAAACAGAGTTGCTTCATTTTTAAAGTTCAATTTGTCTCGTCAGGCGTACTGATGCCAGAAAAAAATAAAACAATTGATGCGTCCGAGACACTCAACTGGTTCGACAGTAAAACAGATGGAAATTGTTGAGAAGCCGTCACAGCTAAACGCTTTAGCAGTTCATGATTGAATTACGCAGCAAATTCACATTGTCTGAAGTGCTGGTATGGGCAAGCGGAAAGCTGAAGCGCGAGGCTCACAGGCTCGTCGAATTGTGTTCTTCATACACTCAGGTCCTCCTATGCCAATTTTGGTATATACCAAGTTAAGGAGATGGCCACAAGAGCGCCACGACATAGGCAGCTAGAAGGATAGATAAATAGAAACAGTCGAAGTGCCTTTGGTTCACAAAGAAATGTTTCACATTTAAAATAAAATAGCTATGTAGTGCCTTAAGTCATTCCTCAGAAAGTTATGTGCAAACGATGACCATCCAAAGTATAATTGTATGACCAAAGTATATTGTATATTGTATAAAGTATGACCATCCAAGCGACGGGAAGCTGTAAAATCATGTTTATGTATTCGTTTAAGGTTTGAATAAAGTGGTCGGCAATGAAAGATTTCCCAACTGTACTTCTAGTTATATCTGCATAATTTTACTACATAACCGTTTCTTTACAATGAAGCTGCTATATATTCTTGGGGCGGCTGTACAGCAGCAGCTGAGACACTTTTGCTCACCGTCCACCGTTGCTGAAACGTTATCTTGTTGTGTGCGCAGTGATGTGATAGCTGCGCCAATTGCGCCAAACTGCGCCAAGAGGTGAAACCTGCTACATCCTGCTACATCTTGGCAAAATTTTCATTATTTGCGCCAAGCATGCGCCAAGACATCATTTTTGCGTTCTTTCGGTGAGAAGCATGACACCAGGCACTCGAAATCAATAGGTTACCACTGTAATTTCGAGGGGTCATCGCAGTATACAGTAATGTGCCATGTAGTTGAAGTTGTTGCTGGGCGCAAGGCTTCCAAAAAATTTCTGCTCGCCCATATTGCGAAACTTTCTTCGTTAGATTTGACCTCGCCCATACTGCGAAGCTTGCTGCGTTAGTTTTCTATTACTACTAGGCCATACTGCGAGGTAACATTATTAAGTTCAATAAAATATTTTCTAAATGTTGTGAATACAGCCAGAGAAATGTAATAATGACCCAGTTGTTCTTGCACGGCAGTCTTACTTGACTGACTTTATTGATAACAGTAATTCAGTACGTTTATGTAAAACCGGCCGTTTATTTAGTTTTTTTTTAAAATTTTTAGTGCTACTTGTTCTAGTTCTAAAATATTTCACGCAGGGTACCTAAGTTTTAAGACCATAGACTGGGCAGATTTTACCAACAATACCACGGTCTATGCAGTGACTGGTACTTCGCCAAGAAGGCATGGTGTCCCGGTATTTCGGTATATCTCGGCTGGGCTTGTCGACCTCGGCAACTCTTCATGTCAACCAGCTTGTCAAATGTAAATACGTACTCCCCCATCAACGTAAATTTTGTCGAGCACACATTCAATAATTGGAAGAAACTACCAGCTACTAAACCCTGTTCCTTATTTAACCGCTCATTAGCCAGGACTCTAATGATTCTGTACATAAATGATGACAGCAGACACTTCTCCACACAATACAGGACTAGGTTGTACTAAAAGCACAAATGTAATCACACATTTTTGGGAAAGTAAATAGAATGCATGAAAAATTATGACAGATTGTGCTTCCAGTTATGTAACTAAAGCATCAGGGAAAGCCAGCGTCATTTAAAAACACCTTTGACATGTGGTGCAACAGCTCCGGCTTTGAGACAAATGTTTGCGTCCGAAAATGTGCGGCAAGTAACTGCTCCAAACGCTGGTTATGCTGCTCCAAAGTGAGATTTTAGCTGCTCCAGAAGCTGCGCCAAAATGGCTTTGGTCAATCACATCACTGTGTGCGGGAAAGGGACGTGATGCGTGGGTGCACGACCAAGGTGTTAAGGTTGGATGATGACAAAAACAAAGTTAGTCATAGTTTGTTAAATGCTCAAAAGGGTTCTCTGCACAGCTAAGCAAGCACTAATGGTAAATGTTGCCATCAGAATGACCAGGAAATAGAAAACAGTAAGACGCATAATGAAATAAAAATAGATGTATATTATCACAGATATGTATGAACATTCCACAAAGCAAGTTGCACGATTTCTTTGGTAACCCAAGTGATTTCTTACCACGGCAAGCTCTACAGGTGAACCATAAATACAACAGTAAAAACAGAAATATTGTAACGTTCGAATTATTTCACAATCCTAAAGCATATCACAGAAATACTGCTTTAATAACAATATCTAGCAGCTCGTGCTGTATAGTGAAGCATACTTGAATGCAGCATATGTAACATACAAATTATTTAACAATACTAAAGCATGTCACATGACTATTGCATTGATAACAATATCTAGCAGCTCATACTGCATAGTGAGGCTTACTTCAATACAGCATATAATCACTATAGCAATGACATATCACTTTTTTTGCTACATCAATGTAATGAATGGGCATAAAAACTGTTTTAAGTCCCACAACAACTTCGGCAACTGCTAAAGGAGAATGCACTATAACAATGAAAAGAAATGCGAACAGCAGAAAGCATGGCTTTCGGCACACTTTAACTCCGACATGCCTGGTTGTCACTAGGCGAGTCTTTTCAGCCAGTATCACTGTAACGCTAGAATTTTGCTCCGGCAGGCGCTATCGCACTATGTGTGGATTCAGAGTTCCAGGTATGACAGTAAAATGATGAACAGAGACAGTGAAATAACACCACCTGGAGATAGATTGTAACGCCACGGTGACTCAGGCAGAAGGCGCAGATTTGCCTTGCGACAGCCAAGGCATGTCGGAGATGAAGTGTGCTGAGAGCCATGCTTTCCACTGTTCGCATTTCTTTGCAGCTCGATAATACCTTGTACAGTATCATACAGTGGCATAAATCCACAAGACCACAAGAAGGGACACACATCTTGCAACGGCGGCCATTTTGTTTTTTACAAATATTCATTTTTAATTATGTATTCACATGTAGTAGTAGTAATAATAAAAATAATAATAATAATAGAACGAGCATGAGTGTTGGGGCCCGGTGACAAAAAATAACACTGGGCACCCAAGCGGCATCACATGGCGAAGTTAGTTTCTAATACCAACTCCTGGGAAGGCGCTAGCATCTCTGCAGCTGCATCATTCGGGTTATAGTATGCAATAAAAATGGTAGCACTTTTTGTGCTAACGCATAAAAGTATTTCCCATCGTGTGTACCGGCTAGAAGTATTTCGTATCCGTTCATTGAAGGTGCTTCAGGTTTCAGAGCTGGTTTTACGGAAAATTCGTTGTGCTTGACCGACAAGAAATTCAAATATGACGTTTCGAAGATAAATCCCAAGGGGGGGACACTTGCAAGGGGTGTCGTCCCCAGCCTGAGCACAGGGACCCCCCTGACCCCCCATGATTTACGCCACTGGTATCATATATATTGCACTAAAAAGTTCTACTTAAACACTCATTGGTTCTTTCACTCCTCTACAAGGTGTATAAAAAGACATTGCACATTCATTATTGACACAGAAATTCGTTGGTTCTTTCACTTCACTTCCATGCGTATAAAAATAAATATTGCACATTCTTTACTGACACAGAAATAACACAAGCTCTTTAGGTATACACAACCCCATTAATTTGTCAACTGCTGCTAGCTGCAAAGTCAGCACAGAAGTCATTTTCACAGATGAAATACTGTGGCTTAACAGAGGATGAGTAGCCAGCTGGCTTTTGTAGCACAGGAAGTGGCCAGGTGAATAGTCGTTTGAAACTCCAACTTGCCTCTGCACCACACAATGGTGCTGATGTGTAATCGTGCTGCCTACAAAGCACAGCTAGAAATGTACCTGCCCACATCACGCATGCCCTTGTAACATCACACATTTTTCTTTTTCATCCTCATGTCAGATTTTATAAGTTTCTCCTAAAGCATGTAAACAGGTGAGAATAAGTCCGCTTAAAAAAAGACTAGAATAGCTCGACGTTGAAGGCCATGACTCACGCCATCATGGTGATTAAGAGTTCTCTTGACTAGAATCTTCTCTTCACTTCTGTTGCTGTCAGCTGCAGTAGCGTAGTAGTTATGGTGCTCAGCTGCTGACCTGAAGGCTGTGGGCTCAATCCAGGCCACGGTGGTCGGATTTCGGGAGGGGCAAAATGGTAGAGGCCCATGTACTGTGCGATGGCAGTGCGCATTAAAGAACACCAAATGGTCGAAATTTCTGGAGCCCTCCACTGCCACGTGCCTGTAATCATATGGTTTTGGCACGTAAAACCCCAAGTATTATTATTCACTTCTGTTGCTAGGACATGTCACGTATCTTCAGACAGAGAAGCTAGTTCTTGAGGACACATTGGTAGAGCCTTGCATCTGTTAGTGGGGTAATGCACACACACTTGGTCATGCCTCAGCTCTTGCACTGCGTCGACTACTACAGGTGGCATTATGTCCACTTCCTCAGAAGAAGCATTGCCCCGATGCTTGAGAAGAGGCATAAGGACACAAAAAAAATTCGATGCACACAAAGCAAAAGTAAAAAAAAGTGAAATGCTATGTGAGGACAGTCAATGAACGAGGAGGCACAGATCATGACAAACGTCAGCACAAACAAAAAAGGACAAATAGTACACAAAAAAGGTTACATGAAAAGGTAGGCTTTGCTGTACAATGCTCCATTTTAGTGCTCTGTTGCCAGACTACGCAATATATGTATTTTCATCAGCCTCAAGATATTTCTGGTAAAATTTCCTGAGAATCACGAGCATATCCTCCCATACGTGTGCATCAAATTCAATCCGCTCGATGTACAAGTCTCTGCCACTGTCAACAACAAGGTCACACCACTGCATCCCAGTTATTCCCAGCTGCCCTTGAATCTGGTAGAAGTATTTGTGCCTATGGCTGAGCTTCCCCGTCCTTAGGAACAGCGCTCTTTTTTGCTTGATGGCCTCTTCGACGGATAGCCCTTCCTCCATGGCTTTAGCGAGGGTCTTGACCTCCAAAAGGCCGTAGTCGCTGATGCCTCTGTCCCAAACAAGGCCGTCTGGCGAGGCACCTAGAAATGGGGCGCCAGGGTTCACACACAGTCCCACTGCGTGCACATCAACATTTCGTAGCTGCTTGTATTTTTTAATGGCACTCGACTCATTTTCCATTCCAATTTTCATATATTTAGTGGCAGGGATGGTTCTAGAACCTGTCACTGAAGCAATGAATTTTTGTGTGATGGGAGCTTTGCGTACGACAATTTCGCCAAAGCGAGATGCTGTTACCCTTTTTTTTCTTTCTTCATGCCACAGTGGTACATTTGTTTGGCCGCGGGTCATCTCCTCTAGA
The DNA here is from genome assembly GCA_030522465.1 of Rhipicephalus appendiculatus. Lineage (NCBI taxonomy): Eukaryota > Metazoa > Arthropoda > Arachnida > Ixodida > Ixodidae > Rhipicephalus > Rhipicephalus appendiculatus. The sequence continues at coordinate 13,065 of JALIZH010011127.1, forward strand.
GCTTGAGCTTCTTCAAGAGATAGTGAACACGCAGCAAACTCATCTCGTTCACCTGGTAGCACAGTGAGGGGAAGCTTCACGCGTTGCTGCTCCTCATGCACAGCCTCTGTGTGTTCACTTGGTTTCACTGGCATGTAGCTGGCATCTTCCATAACAGCAACAAGCATTGGCGAGAGGTTTGATTCCTTCAGACCTGTGCACAGATTCTTCACTGCACCCACTCCCAATGTGAAAGCCTTGTTTTCAGCTTGCTTCTTCTGTCGTGGTGTTTTCCCCGGCTTATGTTTCACAAAGTGCAAATCTGAAAAATCCGTAGCTTCAAGCTTCCGTTTCACTCCACCGCTGCGAGGACCCCAAGCCCTTGGCTTTGATGTGCAAGATAGACTGTCCGGCACAAAATGGTGGCCCATGCGCTTAATGTCAAGCAAATACCACAATAATGCGGCGACATGCTTACACACACCTCCTGCACCTGCTGCACAGGAGCAACGACCACCTTTTACGTGGCCATGTGAACTAACTACACAAGTTGTGTCATGCAACTTACTTAGTGAAAAAGAAGCCTCAACCTTTGCTTTCACAAATGTCACTTCACTATCATGGTGCAGCAACACAGAGCTGACTTTGTCAGCTTTAAACATCCGGTAGCCTGACGCGCTATGTTTTTCTGCTCCGAATGCCTTTCCATGTTCGATAATGCTGGCCTCGCAGAAACTTGAAGGAAATGCTTTCAGCTGTTTAGTCCAGGGACCTTTCGGGAAGTTCAGGTTCAAGTCCTGCTGTTGAGCAAGGATTGACCTGGAATATAAGCAACACACTGGAGGTGAAAAAAATAATTGCAAACAAAATGGCACATATATGCACAGGTTGGCATATTCACTCGTAAGTCGACTAGCCCAGACCGAGCCCAGTTAATCAGGAGCTTTGCGAGCCCGATTCTAAGTGATCCTGCGCAAGCTGAATATTCATAAGTTTGAGTGCAGATGAGTAAAATTTTGGCGATCTCGAGTCTGAGTGAGTGTCGTTCAGGAAATTTTTGGTGATTAAGTGAGCCCCAAGCAAAAACCAAAACACAAAACAAAACAAAAAAACATTGGTGACCTTGAGTGAACTCCCTCTATTTTGCCTACCTTCATTCATTCATTCATTCATTCCTCAAAATGCCAAATCAACTTGTGTTGTAATCTTATTTTACGGTTCAGTTGAGCACTGTCTATTTTGTAGTGTCCATTGCATATCACACTTTTACGCAGACATTCATGCCGTAGTTGCATGAAAGTTGGTCTGATTATCTGCTAACTTGTATATTCCAAGCGCGCATTCTTATATTATGCGGATGCTATACGAGCGCTTCTGATCCCGATGATATTCGTCGCGGAACGAGCGCTAGGGAGTAAGACGCAACAGGAAACGTGCCTTGCGATCGAAAGTGACAGTGTTAATAGTGTATTATCGTTCCATGCATAAATTCTGAGACACTGGTGTACAAGAAAATAGCCTCATTTGGCCATCCATAACACGAGTGCCTCGATCACCTCGACGGCGTGGCCGCGCAACACTGCTGTTCCGATACAGTTATTAATGCAGAAAAAACGAGGCATGCTGTTCAAATGACAAGGATACCTATCATCTTTCTATCTAGCTTCGAATTAGGTATTTCTTTTAATCGGCGCGCGAAAGCGCATGTGTTTGCTGCTCTCCGTTCATCGTGTTGTCGTTCACCACACTGCATTTTCGTCTGCTCAGGTCACACAGGTGTCTAGTTACGATGCACGGCAAACAAACAAAACGTTCGCTCACCTGCCTTCCACGGATGTCATAGCGCCTGGTTAGGCAGTCCACTCTAACTCCGAGCTGTCGACGCACTGTAAATGTTCGATAGCAACAAAGTCGCCGCTTTGAGCATACGCTTGCGGTGCAAACAACTGCCTTGCATGCGAGCAGCAGTTGTAGAAATTCTCGAGCGTCTAACGCGTAAACATGCAGGTATATGTATACATACAGCTTACGAACGATGCGGATGCTCGAAATTTCGTTGAAGAAAAAGCCTCCAGTGGAATACGGCGTCCGAAATCGTTGTCATCACTTGCGCACTTCCCTTGCTTTTCGCCTCCACTAGACCAGAGCGAGGCCTGACTGTACACACTTTTCCCAGACTGCTTTGCGCGCTTGCGGTGGCTTGTGGGATTGCTTGAAAAAGGTCTATTAAAGTGCTGAGTGGGAGGGTAGTGTTGTTTGTGTGTGGAGGGGAGGCTTTCCTGGAACAACGTGGAAATTTGAAATTAGCAGTGAAATTGGAGGGGGCGCTTCATCAAAATATCACGGTACCTACCGTCTTTGGGGGACATGCTGCATTAGCTTGCAAATTGGTCGGTGACTGTTTTCCACTAGTTGGCACAGAACAAATGCTTAGCAATTCGAGTGACGTAATTAAACAGTGTATCTATGCTTAATGTATGCCTTTAATTTATAATTAACTAACATAGTGCGAAACAACTGCATTTTTTTTATTCAGATCTTTGCCTGGAGTCCACAGCAGTTCAAGAGCCAGTTTCTGAGCATTGTACCTGCCTTCATATCGGCGAAGAGTGTAGTTGAGGTGAATCTGTCTCACATTTGTTGTTGTTGTTGTTGTCGTTGTCGTCGTTGTTATTGTTGTTGATGTTGTTGTTTAGTTTGTAGACGTTTTGTGAATGCGACATGTCATATTCAAAATTTACTGCTTGAATTTGTCAGCACTTGGTTCGTGTCTAGTCCAGAACAGCAGTGGGAAAATGATGATAATAATTCCTTTAATGACAATTTTTGTGTAGGGGCTCACTACTGTGGTGTATATCGTGTTTGCAAGAGTCTAGTTGAGATTAATGTGTCTCACATTAGTTGTTGTCGTCATCGCCGCTTTGTACTTACATATTCTGCTGAACATTAATGGTAGGTCCCCTGTACTGTCTGTTGGCTGTGTGGGACCTAATGGCGGACACACGTATGGGCCTCGATTATTCATGTGCAGCGAAAATGTTTGTTATTTTATGAAAAGCACAAGAGATCGCGTCCATGCTTCACATAACACAATTGCACTGAGCAAGATCACTCGACACCGCATGAAGTGTGGCCAATGCACTTTTGTTCAGTAATGTTATGCCATGTCACTAATTTGACTCAGGCAGTGTTGCGGTAGCTCCCTCTGGTCTCCCCCAGTGGTGATTTCTCCGCACCGCTGCTGCAGAATATGCACGGCTGTGAGGGCTTGTAACACCTTATTCGTAGGTTGTTGGTAGATTACCGTATTTACTCGAATCTAGGCCGCCCTCGATTGCAGGCCGACCCCCGAAATTCGCAAGGCCAGGAAAAAAAAAAGTTTACCTCGAATGCAGGCTGAATGAAAGAAATGCTGTTTCATCGGCAGAAAACCCAGCATTTTTATTGCATAAGCGCGCACTCCGTAGCGCACATTCTTTTCGTGCACGCCGAACTCGTGCTGCGCTTGCAGGTTTGAAGTTTTCTCCGCGTGCAAAACGACGCTGCAGTGGTGCCACTTGATTGGTGCCATCGCTTCGAAAGCACATGTGGTGCAAGCGTTTCGTGAGCACGTGGTTAAGGCGCGACACTTCCAGAACTCTACCTATGCGACTGCACTAAACTTCAGAAAACTGCGAACTCTGCTCCCCGCGCCCGTTGACTGCGCCCGCGCAGGCCCGCGCCTGTCGCGCACGCGAGAGGCGGAGAGGAAGGGGTGTCAAAGGGCACGGTTATTGCCGGCGCCGCTATGCCGCAATCACGTATCACGTGACACGATCCACCTTTGCCGGCGTGAAATCTTCCCCGGCTCGACAACACTCGCTGCATGAACGTATATGACTGCGAGATTTCGGAACAATGGACAGTACGAAGCAGACAACGCGGTTCGCCTGTGTAGCCATGGGGACCGCCACTCCGCCGCTGAGCGAACCACGTCGCCGTGCAACGCTACCACAGGATGTCGCGAAAATGCCTCGGACGCGCATGCAGAACCGCCTGCACACGGCAGCCCAAGATGGGCACATGGCGAGCCGTCATGCCGCTAGCGTAGCTGGGCCTTTACGTACTGTCGGCCGCAAAAGTTTGCTGGATCGGCAGCGCGTGGCGGAGCGACGAAAAACTGTTTTGCTGCGTCACCTACCGTGACGCGGCGGGTGTTCAGGATATCGGCCGCGGCCTCTGCGATAAGATCCGGCAAAGGCGCGTTATCTAAACGCGCCGTCGCTAATCGCTGAGGCTGATAGCCTCGAAAACTGTCACGGTAGGTGACTCAGCGCTGCAGTTTTACGTCGCTCCGACACGCGCTGCAGATCCCGTAAACTTTTGCGGCCGACAGTATGTGGCGGCTGCGGTCAAACCATGGTACTCGAATCTAAGCCGACCCCCCCACTTTCGCACATCCCTTTTTTTGAAAAAAAACATCGGCCTAGATTCGAGTAAATACGGTATTTAAGCTGTGCCAGTGCAGTACAGTCGGAACCCTTTTATAACAGACACTGATATAAGAGACAAATGGGTATGAGAGACACCAATGTGCCTACATAATGTTGCGGCAACGTTGTGCCAACATTTGGGGCTACTAGGGCCTTGAAATGTGTGACAAATCCCTGTAGCTCCTCTCGTACCTGACGGAACTTAAATTTTTTTGTGGCAGCCGATTGACGACGCAATAAGCTCTTTTAATGAAGCCATTCAATCATTACTTGGAAAAGTGCTGCAGGGCCCCTTTAAGGGTGTGACAAGGCCAGCACTTTATTGAATGGTAAACATTTGTGCAATGATTTATCATGACTAGTACTACCAGTTTATTGCAGTAAATGCATGCTTTACTGATTCACACGAAGGCACACTTGGCTTGTGCTATCCTATTCGTCAGGTGTTCCACAGCCTGGTGGATCTGCCTTCACTGACAGCAGCCCTATTGCACGAGAGAGAGATGATGGGCGTGCCGGAGGGTGCTCGTGCGAAACGCCAGTCATCGGTCCACATTGGCTCGGAGGTGCACAAGTCCATGCTGAAGTTCGTGCTCCGCGACATCAGTGGCATCGGGGACACATTTGATGGGTGAGCAGCTACAGCAAGCGCGAAAACGACTTGCTCTCGAATCGTCTGTTTGTGGTAGCGTGCAGACTGTGTTTGGCGTTGTTGCACTGGACTTTTTTATCCTCGGAAAAGTAGTGGTTTTGGCAGCTTAATGTTTCACGTTGTGAAGATTGGTGCAGCGTGAAGTAAAATGAAGGGGCATGGTGGGACGGATGACGACAGTGTGCTCATCCTTTCTAATATTTTCCGTCTGCTCGTGGAAAGCAATACACGTGTACTGTGCAACCCTCCTTTGTAGGGTAAATTTGGATGTAGAGGATGCACCTGCCATAGTAGCTTAGCTACTAAGGTCTCGCATGGCTGAGCTCGAGGACATGGTTTGTATTCCCATCTGCACCAGCCCTCATTTCATTAACAGCAAAATTAAAAAGACACCCATGTATTTAGGTATATGTGCGCATCAAACTACGTCCAGGTAGTCAAAATTGATCCGGAGTCCCCCCACTACCTCGCGATCTTATAGCTTTTCTGACACATAATATCGTAAAATTAAATTTCATGAAAATCTAGAGCATGTGAATTTTTATTTCTTCTGGGCAATCTTTGCAGCAGACAGGGAGCGATTGCCAGAGCTGGCATTTTTCTGCACTCTTACGCAGCTCAGCAACACAGTTTTATCCATGGCGGTTGCCAGAGTGCGAGAGCTGAGTGATATCTGCAAATTTGGGTGTTTTGTTTAGCAATTGAACACTGTGTATGTCAGTGGCAGTGCGTGCAAGAAAGGCATCAACTTGCTACTGTAGCAAGGGCCCTTCGTTTGCAGTTCTATATTAAGAGCCGGCAGTCCTTGTTTTTTGTGGAAAAAATATTCACGGGAGGGCTACTTTAAGTACTGTCCAGATTTCACATGTTTCACAAATGATGTTGCAGAATTCGTTTATGTCAGCTTAAATATTTTGTTTCCTGGGTGTGTCTGCTTGCAATGATATGACGTGCGAACACATTGCCATGAATTGTAAGCCTTTAGTTTGTATGTTCAGTATATGAAGCCGTGTACCTTGTGCAGTGTGCCTTGTGCAGTGTAACCCTCTTATAGATGGCCTGTGAGTCGAGAAAGAAATGCAAAGCAGTGAGATTGAAGTGAATTGTCAGAAATAGCCATTGACTCTGACTGTTCATACGAACTGTGTGGTGAGTGGAGGCTCTATTGCCAAACATTGCATTTTGATTTGACTTTCCTTTTCTGGTCATGTACTAGCTCATAAACGTCATGCTTACGTTTACGTCGTATGTAGGATGCTTTCTGACTTTTCTTCAATCTCCCGTCTTTATTTTGTTCCTCCTAAATGCAGAGACTGGAACCAGCTTAACCAGCTGGCTGCGTAAGTGCTTTGTGTTCCACATTTGTGGAGCGTGCGATCCCATAATGCAGCGAGGACGAAGGTGCTGAATTTGCTTATTTGGAAAGCTTCAATATTGAGGTTGACTTGATGAACTTACGGCGCGCGATAAGCAAGACACGTTTACGGACTATTTTCCTGCAAAATAAAGTGCGGTAACTTGCAAAAGAAGAAGTTGTCACCTTGTTCTTTAGCATAATGTGAGCGAATTGTCATGTTGGCACTCGTTACGATTTCTGAAAACTTTCGAGGCCCGCAATGCTTTAATTAAAGCCTTAAATACGCATATTTTTTATTTCGGATTGTTGATTTATTGAACTATTTCGCGATCCCCTTCGAGTTCAATATATCCGGGATCGAATGTAATGTCAAATGTGACAAGAAAGGAGCTTCGCTAAAACCGATAATTCGTTATATCTCTATACATTGTATTGTGGTCTGACTGCAATTCAACACCCAGCCGTGTTAACGAGCCACGTGCATTCATAGCGTTGTCCTCCCACCTCTCAGTGTTGCCAAGTTCCACTCCCTGATTGCCGACCAGGTCAATCACCCGAAAGTGATTCGCTGCTCGGAGCATGCACCAGACCTCCTTGGGTAAGTGGACCCTGCCAACTTTTAGTATCATTCACACCTGCGACGTACACCGGTTGGTGACCATTAGTGACTGGCGACCAAGAAGCGACTCAAGGTGACCGATGTTCGCACCTGCGTGCGACTTACACCCGTCGCCACACAGAATTCACATCTGCTTGCACACGGCTCATATTGCCATTGCCCCCCCGAGATAATCTGATGTCCTGTTCCTCTGTATTTCATTGGTTGAGAGGTTCGTGACTAACTTGGTCGAGCGACCGGTGCTAGTTGTAGGTGTGAACGAGCCTTCACTCTAATTCATTATCTTCCTCATGTTACAGAAGGTCCTGAAGATATTTTATGTCCACCATTGTCCGGGGAAGAGTAGAAGAGTAGAATGATTATCCAAAAAGATTTTTACAATAGCTATTTTGTCTTAACTTAGAAAGGCATACTATGCGTCTTCTCTCTATGTCAGGTGCTGCATAGTTACAGTTCAACTCTTTTATAAGAGACATGCACCAGGGAGCAGTTCTTGGCCCTCATATGAGGTGTATCTTATCAAAGGGCACCACATTCTCGTTTGCTGATAAACGCTCTTTTGATGTGGCACACTGGTGTCTCTCATAGCTTGTTATCTGTTATATAAGTGCCCCTTTGTAAAGGGGTTCAACTTCATTTATGTTGAACTTTGTTGTGTATCACTTGAGTGTTCACTGTCATCATGTGCCTCAAGTTATCACTGTGTTTTCTGGTCTTGCCTGTAATTTTTACTGGTTTCTCATGTACCTTGTTACATTGCCTATTTCGTTACTTGTTGCAGTATATTAGACATTTTTAGCTGACCATCTTGTGCCT
>JALIZH010011128.1:0-99282 GCA_030522465.1 Rhipicephalus appendiculatus
GTTGGATTTTCTTGAGCTGCTCTTTTCAGTTTTCTTGAGAAAGATAGGTGAAGAATGGATTGACTTGTATCTGTTTCTAAGAACGAAAGTTAAAACCAGTCGTCAAGTTGACAGCAGTTCAAAGTGATAAAAAATGTGAAATTTTTCGCGTTTTACTTAACTTCATCGTGATATGCCTTGAAGGGACTAGAATTTGAAAAAAAAATTAAGCGCATCACCGAAGGTATATATAAAAGAGACAGAAAGAAAGGTATTTTTATTATTTATTTATTTACAGATACTGCAATCCCTATAGGGGTTTTAGCGGGGTGGAAATACATCATATCACGGTAAAAATGCAGGCAACAAAACAAAGAAGGGTAGAATACATTGCTTCAAAAAAAGAACCATAATAAAAATAAAACAAACACATCGGTTATGCGAACAGGTACATTCTTAGTGCTATTGTACATTCAAATACAGCATGTATACGAAACATCAACTTGATAAATAAAAAAAATGGCAAAAAGAAATACAGATTATGAACGAGGTCATGTTGCATATTAGAAAGTAATTAACAAATTAACAGATACTTGCAGCAAATGAAGACAGTGAAGTTTGAGTAACTTGGATGTTAGTCATGTTATTCCATTCAGTCACAGTCCTTGGAAAGAAGGAATGTTTAAAACAGTTGTTTTTTACGCGCAAAGGAGTAATTGTTAGGTGATGCCTTTGCCTTGTGGCACACCCAGAAGAAAAAGTAATTATGTCAGAAATGTTAATATTGTAATGTTTATTTATAAGCTGAAATAAGAATTTTAGTCGGGAAACACGATTACATTCCGTAAGTGCTGGCAAGTTGGCTTGTAGAGGAACGACTCAGAGCTTAGACAAAAATCTCCGGCTAGCTACCTTGTACTGGGTATGACCCGCCTCGGTGGTCTAGTGGTTATGGTGCTTCACTGCTGACCCGCAGGTCGCGGGATCGAATTCCGGCCGCGAGGGCCGCATTTTCGATGGGGTCGAAAACGCTTGTGGCCCGCGTATACTTAGATTTAGGTGCACGTTAAAGAGCCCCAGGCGGTCGAAATTTCCGAAGCCTTCCACTACGGCGTCTCTCATAATCATATGGTGGTTTTGGGACGTTGAATCCCAATAATTATTATTAATTATTATGTACTGGGGATGGAGATAGGGGGGATGCGATGCGTAATGGCTTCCTGTTCGGTGTGGTACAAAAATAACACGCGCTTGCTTGATTCGTGAACAATGGAAGTCGAAGACATTACATGAGCCGGGCTAGTGGATTGTGTGTGCACTGAAACTATGTAAGTTAAGCTGTGTAACCGAACTTGTGTAACTTTACCTTATGCCTACAAATATATGACAATAGCACTGCCTAAAAGCAACACACGAACACGGTCGTTCAGTCCTGTTTCTCCACAGCAGCAACGCCCACGTAGTGGCTCCTGTTCACGACCGGGTAGGCCAGTGCCCTAGAATTTTGCTTTCTGTCAGAGTGTGATTGTCCAGCTGACCTAGTGCGGCTGAGAGGGTATATTTTTGCTGAACCTTTGAGGACGGGAGCCGTTGTATGCCCGTTGCTTTCGCACTGGTTCGCGTAACACATGACACCTTCAGATGAAAGGTCGTTCTGCATCCACTGTCGTTACGGTGATTGGTGCTGCTGTTTGAAGCTACTTGCCCAGTGTCTGATACAAACATATACAAATACAGAAACGGTTGACAAAACTTGGCGAAATGATATCTTTCATGGTAGAGTATAGCAACCAGAACTCCAAGGTTTAGAATACAACAAGTGGTAAGATTTCTTTTTTATCATGCACGTTAGGACCAATTTCTTTCTGATTGCACAAGACGTCTTCCCGGGGCCATATTCTGCATTGGTGTAAGACGTTCGATGTCCGTTGTGTGGCGTTTCATTTCTGACCGAAATACAGAGAAATAAACGCAAGAAAAAAGGAAAAATTACGCAGTTTCGGATTCTAAAGCCGATATTTGGGTTCCCTTCCGGCTCCTGCTTCTGGTATCTTGCTTCTCTACCCAAAACTCCCGTTTATTTTTAGTATTTTTTATTCTACCGCCATCGCTTTTTTCAATCTCACTGTCTCTTTCTATCTCTCTAGTTTTTGCGGCACAACATGCAAAAATGAAGTAGTTGAATGATTCATCTCAATCTCTACAGCTTTGTGAGTTTGCTTTTTTGCAGCACAGGTATGTCTCACAGGCAGAGCACACTCTACAGGACAGGAGTCCTGCTTTGAATCGATAAGAATCCTCCTCGCACTCATTCGAGCCCTCTCCCGTTTGATATGAGAGCATTTTACGATGCGTAATGACTTCCTATTCTAGGTGGTACAAAAAGAACGTGCGCTTGCTTGATTCGTGAACACCTGAAGTCGAAGACAGTACACGAGCAGATCCAGTGGACTGTGACGTGCACTGAAACAATGTAACTTAAGCTGCGTAACCGAACTTGTATAACTCTGCCTTATGCCTACCCAAGTCAACGAATAGTTGAGCAAACCCTACGAGCTAGTGTCATTAAGGACACTAAATGGAATATTAAGGTCGCCTGAATATCTCTCACTACTCCACCGGGATCATGTCTTAACCACTTCGGTGTCTCCAGGGGACCTTCCGTTTCTGGGGAGCCACAACCTCCTCGCCACCTCGCGCAATCTCGGTATTGCAGTTGCCACCACAGCATCGTCATCGTACTGCGCAATGACAGTTGCAACTCACCCTCCTTCTTTCTGCCTTCCGCATCCAGGTGGACTCAATCTCATCGTGGTAGAGCACTCACGCCTGTTGCTTTCCCTAAAAGGAACAAGCACTCACACTCATCTTGACGCTGGGTAAAAAAGGAAAGAAGCATGTGAAAGTCCGTTCCCCACTTCCGTACACTCCTCTATGTTACCTTATTCATGATGTCGTTTATTTTTCTAATAGAGTGTTTCTTCTTCGTTTTTTTTTCTCTCTGTCTACCAAGGATGCACGCTTTCTCACAGAAAAAAGATGCAGCGTGGGGAAGCTGTGATCGGGAGTGGCAGTGGGAAGGAAATGACAGTGCGAAAAAATTCCCAGTTTTGCTTCGAGGGAAAAGCAATGAATGCGATAACAACAAATTGCAATGTTTGACGAAGTGAGGCTAGCAGCTAACTCTTTTCGATCCGATCTCGCGCAACTCTAGAAAACGATGATGTAAGCGAAGACGGCCATTCAAGGGAGAAAACTGGTTTTCATGCTGTCAGTCGCCTAAAAGCAAAGAGGTGAAAACATAACACGGTGAAGGGTATACGAGCCGTTTGCTGATGCCTGCCGAGATAGCACGCGCCAGCACTCGCGACCGCGCCCTTATGATCCACGTTCGCAGTCGCTGCCCGAGCTCCGCAGCCTTCCCCACTTCCCGGACGTCCCTCCAGGCTCCTTTGCCCAACGGCGACGGTGAAAACCCGTCGAAAGTGCCCATGTAATCGCTACTTCAATAAAAGAATCAACAGTGTAGAAGGCACTTTCGAATTACTACTTACTTACAACTACACCGTAAAACATGAAGCGAATACCGTTTGGCTACACATTTATGTCTCGAACTGATTCAAATGTACCACGTCTACCTTTCCCACGTGTCCCTTATTTTAGATGTTTGCGCACGTGTTGGGGTGGTTGCTAATGAGTGTCATAACAATGGAAACACTGTGATGCTTCCCGCGGTACCTTCAAAGACAGTACTTGAAACTAAGAGCAGCTGACACTGCGTAGACCCACCTGAAGTTACACGCGATACGGTAGCGCGGTCGCGAATTTCCTAACAGTTATCGGGATTCCCCAGCTTCTAAGTGCGCTGCACGCTTTTAATCGAGCCACTCCGAGTGTCCAGTGGCACTTATCTCTTCTTCTTTCCCATTTTCCTTTTTTTCCTCATCCTCTTTTCGGCTCCTTTCCATCCTGAACACTACAAGCCGGCATCCATGGCACGCGAGCTTTCAAGCTTCCATACGGCCTCATCCGTCCCTCTCCTTTCCTCCCTACTTACTCCCCTTATGTTCCCTGCCTCCCTTTATCTGTTTCCACGCAATCCCCTAAGTCTCCCCCAGCCCTTCCGCTTCCCCACATATTCCCCATTCCAATAGTTTTTTTTTTTGCCTTCTTTCCCATCCGTACGATGCCTCCACCCGTAATCGCTTGCCTGTTGCTTCCTTCTCACGCTGTCCGCTTGATTCTTGCATCCCATCCCTCAGTTCCCCATTCCCAGGAATCCCTCTCTGATGCAAGTGAGCAGTAAGAGTATCAGCAGCTAAGAACAACTCGCACAGACAAAATAACTCGCTTTTGCGTCGGCCACTAGTGCCCACTCGCATATACGCACCCCGCTCAATCGCCTGGCTCTTTCGTATACGATGACCCGTTTCCGTGGCGCCGTGTTTATGATTCGCTGGTCGCCACTGTTTGCTTTTCCGCGGAAAGAGAGTCTCTACATTTACTTCTTTGTGGCCTCTTCATAAAGAATTCGTCGTCTTGAAGTGTTCTCTTTTGTGTGTTGTTTTCTATCGCTGTCATTCTTCGTTTTTGTCTTACAGTCCATATTTTCAAAATTGCTTCCGCTGACCTGCTGCTCTTCAAGCGTTCAGATTAAGGCTAGGAGTTCCCTGCCAAATGTTTTGTTTTCCTTGTTTACATGTGTCAGAATGTGTTAGCGTGGTGGCTGCTACGTGTTCATGAGATGACTGTTTGTACCACTAGATTTTGTCACTTTTTTGCTAGCTTTTGTTATGACGCAGCTAAACGTATCTATCTATCTATCTATCTATCTATCTATCTATCTATCTATCTATCTATCTATCTATCTATCTATCTATCTATCTATCTATCTATCTATCTATCTATCTATCTATCTATCTATCTATCTATCTATCTATCTATCTATCTATCTATCTATCTATCTATCTATCTATCTATCTATCTGTCTATCTGTCTATCTGTCTATCTATCTGTCTGTCTGTCTGTCTGTCTGTCTGTCTGTCTGTCTGTCTGTCTGTCTGTCTGTCTGTCTGTCTGTCTGTCTGTCTGTCTGTCCAGGAGCACTGGTACAGGAGGGTAAGAGCGTTTGACGTATATGAATTGTCTGGTCATTACATGAAGAACGTGAAAATCCCGTCGCGTACGTCGTCAAACCCTTTCCTCCAGACACGTGTGGCGCATACCCGTATACCACGTGCCGCCGCCTGTAGACTGGATGTACTCCCCCAAGTGTGCTCGTGATTCTGTGTATCTCTCCTTCCTTCTCTTCTTCTGTCACTCTTTTCCTCCCTTTATCCCTTCCCCCCAGTGCAGGGTAGCAAACCGGACGTGCGTCTGGTTAACCTCCTTGCCTTTCCTTGTATATCTCTCTCTCTCTCTGTAGGCAGGTGTGCGCGCCAGGTGATTGACAATTTATATCTATTCAGGAACGGCGAGAAGAGACATTGGATAACTTAAATGCGAGAGCGTGAAGAAAAACCGACATCGGGCGCGTTAACCCGACGAATGTAAAGAATAGACACCGAGGTGGAATCGAACCCACGCATTCCGCGTGGCTGTCAGGTATTTACCACAGAGCCACGCCAGGTCTAGAGACTGCTTTGGAAAAAGCAGCCCTATGCAGGCGTAATGTCAGTGCAACGACATTTGTGGTTGCAGTGCTGGCTATCAAATTTTATAAGAAAGCCATAAAAATTACATATTTACTCCTATAATGCAGGCGTCATGTGGTGTTAGCGTTACTTGTTGCTTTGTTGCTCCAGTGTTGACTCCACTTTTATAGCAGTCTAAAAAACATTACATTTTATACCTATGATTCAGCAAGCTATATCAAGCGTTTCCCGATCTCGGAGGAATACGCTTGCCAAAGTTCTGTGTGAAATTCCCATGACCGCACCGTAAAGTGGACTTTGTTTCGATAATACTGACGTCTGTGCTCTAAAGTGAGTTCTGACGTTACGTCAGACTATAAGTTTCCGTCTAAACGCCAGTGTAGACGACGTTCCTGTTGACCCCACGATGTACGCGCAACTACTTCACTTACCAAAACACGTCGATCCACCTCGAAACGCTTATCTAAAAGCCCAAAAATGCTGCATAGAAAAGCAGTGGCATGCTGCTTCGCCTGACGCCGATTCCCATAAGGCGTGGGATATGCCGAATTTTTTCATTAGTTTGTGTGACAAGGTGGTCATTTGTTCATTTTAGTGCGGAAAAAATTCTTTTTGTACTGACCAAAGACAGCTTGCTAAACGCCGATGCCGTTCCGATAAAACTACGCACATTGATACATTATTGGTGTACCCGATGCATGTAGAGCTCGCCGTATATGTTTATGCAAGAATTGAAAAGAATAAACAGAATTTTATCGTAAAACCGATTATTGTGCCTCAAGTAAACAATAAGGGAAGTCTGTCTGCAACTTGTACGCTATGAAATTAACATCGCAAGTCTCAAGATTTAGCGCAAGAAATGGACGCAGGGCAACAGGAGGCTGTGTCCTCATGCCTTCGGTCATTCTGCGTCGTTTAATTGCTCAGAACCCTAGGATATAGACGCTATTGCTCATGCGCAGTTTTGTATGTTCATGGAAAGCCATCTTTACGGCTCAAGCCACCATGAAATTGGGACATTAGCGAGGTAGTTCGGGGCTAAATGATCCGTGAAGTCGACGTTCAGCGAGTGAATTTTATATACGGAGTTTTTTCACCTCAAAATAGGCCTACAAAACATACGACTTCGCAGGTGTGTCAAGCTTGTCACTTCAAATTTGTTATCTCATTAGCATAAACATCCTTGTATGTTTTGTAATGATCTGGATTGAAACACGCATGAATTGCTGCATATGAGCCCAACCGCAGTAATTTATTGTCCATATAACATAGATAGGGTGCTTTTTTTCCAGTTTCATCGAATGATTTCTTTTACAGTCAGAAATTTTCTTGAACTGTAATTAAAACTCCTAGATTTGTATTCTTTATTGCAAAGGATGAAAGTAAAACCGCAAGGTAATTGATTTTGTCCGGAGCATGAATATTTAAGCCAACTTCACCCCTTTAAGCGTGGGTTCATATTTAGAGAAATTAACCCACTAGTTATACGAGATGATGCGTGGCTTCGTGATAAGAACTGAAATATTTGCACAAATTGATAAGCGTGGTTTTTGCTAACCTTAATCCCATCTGATGAAAGAATTAAAGATGATTTAGCAGCAGCAGTGACACATGGTGACGCATCTAACTACTCGCCCTGGAACCTGATTGCCCACTTTCGCAATACCAATATTTTGCGATCTAATTTTGGGATATATCTATCCGAAAATATGTACATAAATGCACGAGGCGTTGTTCATTTCAAATTCAGCTACTAACTCGGAAAAGGTGGCCCTGGGAGAAATTGTGCGATCTACGCCTATTTTTATCATTTTATTTTACAGACTACACAAAAGCAACCCAGCAAATTTTAGAACAGCTGGAACGGCAAGACTGTCTGCGACGGGCAAAGTATTGTCGGACCAGCAGAACGTGCTCACTTATTCAAACGACCCCCCTCAGAAATATGCAGATAAACCACTTCTATATGCAGACAAACATTTTCAAGAATCTCGAACACCATCTCATCGAAAATTTAAAGAATCCAGAAACGTGTAACCTCCTAAACCTGACGATGACCAAGGGCCATTTGTTCAAAAACTAATCTTTCTTTCAATTTCTTTCTTTTCTTCTTATCCTTCGTTGTAAACATGAGAACAGTGTTTTTCCAACAGCTAAGCCGCATTTAGTACACCCGATACTGACCCGAAGTGTACAATACGCATTGCAATAGCACCCGGATTTATTCATTTGGATGTGTATATGGACACAAGTTTGTTATTTGATAAAGCATGATGTGCCTGCTTCGCGCAGGCAGCGATCTATATTACAATCGCTTAGTAACCAACAAGGAACGGTTGGCAACGACGGTGCAGGCGAAGCTGCCCGGTCAGCACACAAACAGTGCAAGAGAAAGAGCGTACAAGAAAATCAGACGACGAAAGCCATCGAGAAGAAAAGGCAAAAGGAAAGAGCGTCTTTCCTTTTGCCTTTTCTTCTCAATGGTTTGGGTCGTCTGATTTTCTTGTAACATGAACCAACTAGCCCAACAACAAGTTTTACTAAAGAAAGAGCGTATTTTGTGTGAGTCCGGCCGTGTTTATCAGCCTGTCGGCAAATTTTAACTACTTTTAGTTACCGTAGGCAATCCGCTCTTTTAACTACGTAACTATATAATACGAGCGTAGTTACTATGTCCCTGCCTCGTTTTATGAAAGGCTTCGCGAACTGCAAACGTTTCTCTGAATATTCGCCGCAGTTTTTTTTCTGCGTAACTTCCGGAGAACTGCTTATTTAGCAATTGCGGTAGAAGCTCGCGAAGTTAACCACGCCTCACACGCTACGGTGCTTCCGCGCAATGATACGTGCAGTGCACCCTATTTCGCCGTTCGTGGACACGCCTGCGGTGGATGAAATGCCGAAAAAATTTAAAAAAAAAGGAGAGGTTGGAATATCGACCTCTTTCATTATGCGATTCGTCGACTGCCGTCTGCCAAACCGTCGAAATTTGAATTACAGTGTGAAACGTGGTGGTATGTAAATAAGGGCAGGTTGAAGGGAAGTGACGCCACCTCCCTCCCCATCTTTTGTTTATAATTCATCTCCAGTGAGGTTTTCACCTCTGCAGGCCCATGGGGCAGAAGCTTTGAAGTATTGACAGAAACCCCAAAAGAGTCCGCTGCAGTGCCGTAGCGGTTACGTTGCTCGGCTGCTAATAATAATAATTGATCGGGTTTAACGTCGCAAAGCCACGATATTTTTATGAGAGACACCGTAGTGGAGAGCTTCGGAAATTTCAGCTACCTGGATTTCTTAACGTGCACCTAAATCTAAGTACACGGACCTCAAACATTTTCGCTTCCATCGAAAATGCGGCCGCCGCGGCCGGGATTCGATCCCGCGACCTGCGGGTCAGCAGTCGAGCACCGTAACCACTAGACCATTGTGGCGGGTCGTGCTCGGCTGCTGACCCGAGGGTGGTTGATTCTTTCCCGGCCGCGGTGACATCTTCCTGCAACTCCCTTTGTGTTCGTTGCAGCCGGGATTGGCCCAGCTTTGACCAATAGACGATGTCCTGTGATGACGTCATCATGTTACGTCATGTTAAGTAGACTCACCTTTGGTCACGTGACCTTTTTCATTGTTTGTGCTAACGCTACCGGCGCCGACGGTCAGGTTTCGCTTTTGTTGATGCAGCTAAGGCTTTTCCTTAATAAATCTCGGATCAAAGTAATACCGGTGTCACACGGGCACTTTTAATCGCGATCAGCGCCGACCATTATTAAGGACGATCCGGATTAGTTGCTGCTACACGGTCACTTTTAATCGCGATCAGGCCCGATCGGGATCATGACTATCGCGATCCGCGCATCGCGACCTGGCTCACAGATAGCGATTCTGCTGTCGTCTGCGCCGCCTCGCCAAGCTTGTTGAAAGCACAGTAAACAAGAAAATCAAGCATAGCTCAATGAAAACACATTTAAAAAGCCAGATTTTTATAAAAAACAAATTGTAAGCTGTTTAAATTGGAACAATATCTGAAATTTCGCATATTTTAAGATTCGTATTGACCGCATGCAGTTATGGCAGAAGCAGACGATAAGCAGACGACCGTTGTCTTCCGCCCTTAGTTCAACTGCAACTGTCGCACCGTTGGAGCATTGGGGCACCTTGAAGCAAATTGATTATGAGTGTTCCTAGCTTTTCGACTGCGTCGCAGCGTACACGCACTTCGGTGTCGAATGAAGAGACCTGTACATTAATTGACCGCTGGCAGGAGCGACTGGTAGACTTGAGGCGCCGGAAGCGAAACTCTGGCGTGTACAACGAGATTGCCGCTTCGCTACGACTGGACGGCTACGCGCGGGGGCCATCGGAAATCAAAGTGAAGATTAAGAATCTCACACAGCAATACAGGTAAGTGCAACGAAATCTCTATCGAAACCGGATTAACTTGGGCCGTGTAGCAGCGGCCATAAAGTTGATCGCGATCAAGAAAAACTGATCCGGATCACCCTGATCGCGATTAAAAATGCCCGTGTGACACCGGTATAAAATGAACAAGGAAATCAGTTTAATTTCTTATAACGGACTAACCTCGCTATAACGTGATGATAAATTTGTATCTACAATTACGAATGAGTCGAACTTTTTCTGTTAAGACGTCCTAGAAGGAAATAAAATGTGAAGGCCATAGGAACAACTGATAACTGGCAAAATTCTGTGCTGTCACGTGGTACGTTAAAGAGGCAATGATTTTAGAATATAGAGTCAGTTTATGTAATAATATAAGTGTTAGATCTGTACGCACGAAAACTGCAATATCATAATGAGGCACGCCGTAGACGAGGACTGTGTTTGTTCCAGGAATTCTTATTCGTCCCCGCCAATTTCACAGTGCCAGATGCGAAAGAATATTGGCCAAAGAAAAAAAAACAAGGCACAATTCAACAAAACCTTATCGCTGGTGTGCAAGCCGTGTGCTCGTACGGCACCCCTAAGAAGCCATCGAAAATCCTTTCCTGCTGTGCCTAGATCCTGCTTTTACGACCAGGCTCGTAAAATAGGAAATGGACCGACGTTTGTGGTATTGAGACAACCCATACTGCGTAAATGTGTGGGATTTTGTTCCGTTTTTCTTTGGCTCAATCCGAGTAATTTCTTTTCTCCAACGAAGGACTGCCCCTCCCGCGTTTTAAGATACGTGTCACGCTAAGATGTCGGAAATACCGGCCTGGGAGATCTTTTTTCACGTAAAACACGAATAGACAAGACTGGAGCAAAAAATAATAATAAAAAGAATGTACGAGTGTTTAATGACATGTAAAAGATTTATTGGTAAAAAAATAAAAACGGATGATACATAATACTAGAGAGCTGTGAGCTCTTTCACCTCAAATGCGCAGTCTGCGAAATCTTATGCATGCGCTTTATATTAACGGTTCGTAACTCATCGTTAAAGTGAACTGTTACCTGGTTCGCCCACCCCCTCCTTTTAGGAAAAAGAGGGGGTGGGCAAGAACAGCTTAAATAGCAGTCGAAGATTGTCGGTGTGTGCGAGCTTTTCTATTTTTAGTGGCACCAGCTCCAAGTGACACTTTTATTTCTCAAACAAACATATATGGTCGAGAACTTCTGGTTTTAAAATGTAAAAAAAACAAAAAAAAAACGTATTCTAAACAAAACTGAAGTTGGTTGTTTTGGTTCAAGTTGACAGTTGTAATGAATACGTATGATATTGGAGCGTAACTTTACCTAACCCTTTAATGCCTGAATTATGAAAGGGCCGAAGAAAAAATAATATTGTTTTGATTTTCCAGCTTTAAATAGCAACTTTTAATTGATTCCTTAGTTAAATTATCTAAAATGCATTTTTAATCCATACTTTTAGGTGTGACGCGAATTCGCGACATGCCACAGAAGCGAGGATCTTGCAACAAAAAACGTACTTCAGAACTACGTAACATATCGTGTAACATGTCCTGGGTGCGTACGCACCAAATAAAAGAAGTTATAGAAGTTTCAACTTACGTCACTGAGGCGAGAAAGAACGAAGAAGTAAGAGCTGTTGCACGTGCTTCGCGCTCTGCGCCATCAGCTACGCAGCACTTGCTTCTAGTACAGAATAGCTTACACAAGAGGGCGCTAGATATCTCATGTTGAAAGCTACATTCCCCGTGAGTACTTGACAGCTGGCATTAAAGGCGACACGCGTTTCGTGACTTGCTTGCTCGGAGTTTTTCGGTATGTCGCGAATTCGCGACACCAGGCAATAAAGGGCTAAGATGAGGGCCAACTAAGTTTCGGGGTAATTAATGAAAATTAATTGATTGAGTTCATTGAACGAGAAGGCGGTTTTCTCGTGAGCTGTTGGAATCGGGGCGGCGCTTCGTGGAGCAGATCTCAATCTCGAGTGTCTTTCCACGCGGCCTCTGAGATGCGTTTCTGCAACGCGACGAAACAAAGTTAACTCAAGGAATACATCAGGACACACGAACGCCGGCATGCGAGCGCCAGTAGCAGACACGTAGTGAGTCAAGGCATGGCCTCCGAGATTACGCAATCTCGGAGGCCATGGTGAAGGATCGGGGTCACCTCCAATTTTTTGAACGCTGTTTCTGCTGTTTCATATGCCGCGATTGCAGCGAAAAAAATCGCTCCGTTCGTTCTAATCGCTCTGTTCGCAACCGCCGCTAATGGCGGTTTCGTTTCACATGGACTGCGCGAATGTTCTGCGATTTTCGCTCTGCGACCGGCGCGGCGAGCATCGTTGCTCGCCGCCCTACTTTGTGGCAGACACTGCGGAATTTTTCGAGAGTAAGGTGTGTGTTATGATATTATTAGGTTTTCATGAACGGTAACGAAGAGCACGCGTGTTTGGTCATTTAAGAACACTTTCCAATCTAAATCCATTTTAAAGTGCGCAACATCGGTCATTCCCAAAACGAACACGTCGACGCACTTTTAACGGCTCGGGCTGCCAGGTGCTATTTCGACGGGTCCCGACCGAAAAATCGTTCCGCCGCTGCGAACAGAGTGAAAAATTTCCAACATGTTGGTCGCTCGCCGCTGGCCGCTGCGGCGAGAGCGAACGCCCCCCCCCCTTTTTTTTTCGCTGCGAGCGAATTCGCAGCCTGAAAATCGCTGCGTTCTGTGTCATGTGAAACGGCCTTTAGGCGCCCGCTCCTGCGTTGAGCGGTGTCGCCGTTGTTGGCTGGCGTCTGCGTAAGCGATAGAGCGAACAAGGACGAAAGAGAGCGAATGAGTAGTCTGTCGGTATCACGAGCCCCTGGCCTCTAACCTCGCTTTCTTCCTCCGTCACGCACGCTTCCACATCGGTCGGAGCTCGTGCGCATGCAGGGGCTGGCACGTGCACTGCTGCTGGCTTCGCTTGTCGTAACGGGGCTGTCGGCGTTTCGCTTGGTTCGCGACGGCTGCAGTGCACAGAGTGGGGTGCGCAGCACTCGAGTGCTGGCAGTTTCTGTGGCAATATGTAACAAATGTTACATTGCTACTACTGGAGATAGCCGAAAATTTCAAACACAGTTGGCGCTGTCCCAACACGAAGCTGCGCTCAGAATTCTAATTAGGGAGTATCGTAATCATCAGTGAATTTTTTTCTTCACTTTTTGCTTTCACATTCATTACACTGAGCAAACGGTGGCGAGAAATGGTGTCGGGAAAGTTAACACGTATTCAATGGAACAAGCGTCTTTTGAGACCGTGGCCTCCGCGATTAGTAGCGGGTGCGCGTCGCCAGAGCTAATCACAGAGGCTCCGTTCATACCATCGGATCATCATAAATTATTGATTTCTTGTAGCGGTTGCCGGGTCATGCAGGGACGAAGACCATTGTAGGCCTCTCAAAACAGTATACTTACAAAGAGCCCTTCACAATGGTGAAGGGCTCAGTGAAGGGCGCAGAGACAAAAAGTTATCAAGTAGACGAATGGAAACACACAACGGCGATTATTGTGCAAGCACTATAGGAACGTGTGACGTTGCATATTCAAAGGAAGGCGCAGATAAACTTGCGACAGAACTAGGGCTCACTCGCTACACTGCGTTTTTCGTGTTCACCCTCTACGACATGACTTCGAGAATAAGTAAACCAGCTCATGGTCCCAGTCGCCAGAGATTGTTGCAGTGGGCAGTAGTTACCAACGATATCTCTGTGCACGGCCGCTGGATCAAAGCGCACGAGGTCGTGCTCTGTGCAAGCTGTGTCAATGGAGAAACGGTCAGCCACACAATCTTGAAAATGGGGTGGCCAATGGCAGGGTGAATTCGGTGTCGAAGTTTCTTCGCGTGGTCGGCGCGAGCGGGGTCTGTTAGCACAGCTGGTATTTTCTGTCCCGGTGTTCGCTTTGTGACGTCGGCGCTCTCTATCCGAAGCCCGCCGACAGCCACAACGAGCTGCATAGTCAGCTTTACAGAAGATCATACTCTTCATAATTCGACACCTGTTCGAACAGATAGAAACGCATGGTGAAAAAAACTTTCTCAGAAGACGGCACACATGGTTTCTCGTGGTGCGTAAGAGGGATATTGAATTTACTATGCTGCCTTTTTGAGGGCATCTGGCCCGTGTAAAAAATCACGAGTTAGCTACTATGTCAGCCAGCCTCAGGTGGTAGCATGCGTGTTCGCCATATGTTCGAGTGCAAATGTAGGGATTCTTGCCAGCTGATATGTGTGTATGTGTATTGTTAACGCGACAGCGTTAAAGAGCACGTTCCGCAGAAATTCCAGTCTCGGCATCGTTGGTTGGGAGCAGAAAATCAGCGTTGTACGTGACAAAAGAAAAAGAAAAGTGACAGTTTCACTTCAAGGGTGAAGCATTGAATGTGATAGCGAGAAATTGGAATGTCACAGGAAGAACGGCAAGCAGCTAGAAACTTTCTGCGCGCTGCTCAAGCACAAAGGATCGAGCAAAATAACAAACACAGGGTGAGTGCGAACTAGCAACTGTCTCAGCTCGACACTTGCAGTGCGCTGTTCAAACACAAAGAAGGACGCACGAAAAGAACGCACAGGTATGGACAGGACGAGCGCGAACTGTCGCAGTTGTTACTTTAACTAGCCCCTAGTTTGCCTCTTCTAGCTAGCAGCGCATTCCTTTCGCAAACGCGGCCTCGGCAGCGAGAAAAGTGACCTTCGTGCGGTCTGTGGCTTCAACTGCTTCAACGCAAACTTTGCGGTGAACGCACAAGACGTACAACAATCCTTCGCAAGAGGTAATCATGCGAGCACGGATGACCACGACCTTTGTGTCAAAGTACACGTCGCAGGCGCACATCCCAACTCCGTCACGGCCACAGGAATTCTGGAAAAAAAAAATCCTTCGGCTCGTTCATTAATAGGACCCTTGCGCTCAGGCCAGGCCCGTAGCCAGGATTTTTTTTCGGTGGGGGGGGGGGGAGGGGGGGCACTTGTTGAAAGCCTTGAAAAACACCCATTTTTATTATTTTTGCTCGGTAAAACACCCCCCTTCAATCCGAATTTCGGGGGGGGGGGGGGGCCTCTAGCCTCCCCCCCCCCCTGGCTACGGGCCTGGCTCAGGCCTAGGGTGTATACTTTGAAAAAAGTATTCATTTACGCTTACAGTGTCGTTTCGTACCTTTTCATTTGAACACCCCTTGTGTTAACGTGACTTACGGAGTGAATTCTTCGAGGAATTCAGCTTGTTTCAATAGCGCGCAAGAGTGGGAGAGAATAAGAATAGAAGAAAAGGCGGTGGGGGGGGGGGGGGGGGGCACGGGCCCTAGGGGCCCGTGCCCCCCCCCTCCCCCTTCCCACACACACCGAAATTCGGATGGAAGGGGGTTTTTACAGAGGACAAACAATAAAATTGGATGTTCCTCAAGGCCTTCAACGATTTCCCCCCCCCCAAAAAAAAAGAGAATATATATATATATATATATATATATATATATATATATATATATATATATATATATATTCCTGGCTACGGGTTTGTCCTGCGGGTAATCTTAGCAGAAGAATCTGAAACAATCGCAAAGCTTCCCAAACATGGTATTGCGGGCTGTGCCGAGTACTGCCAACAGTCTTTGTGGGTGAAACCCGAATACATGAAAATAAAGAACTGAGGTCGCATGACAACATGTGCGGCTGTAAGTATAGAAGTTTGCTTAAGGACATCAGGAGGCTTGCCATAAAAAGGAAAGATTCAAAATAACCTGTACATTTGTTATTCGTATTTCTCTCTGCGAGCATCAAACAAGCAATCACTTCTTCAAATTCACCGTCCCATATGTGGACCGCGGTTCCCAATCTCCAGTTTATTTTTATAGGTATAACGCACAAAAGAATCTGTCGTACAGCGAAATCCATGTTCGAAATATCTTTCTTCGCGAATGTACACACGTGCGGAAAGGGCATTACATGCCATCTCCAAATAAAGGATGTTTGCTTCCCTTTGAGCGAATCTGCTACAACTTAACTCTTTCGTTACCGTGGGAAAATGGGCAACTTTTTCGTAGGTTTTTGCTGGTATTTTTTTTTGCAATAAGTAATAAAATGGTTATACTGTAATGCAATACATCAAAAGAAAGCTAAGTAAATGTACTTTTGACATGTGTAAGTTTAAAAACTGAACTTGGAAACTAATATGCAGAAAAAATCGTTAAAGGTAACATTTCTTGCAAATTTGAAAGAACATTTGCAATTGTATGTTTACTACATAAAAGAAGTAAATCTGGAAAATATTCTGAAATATACAAATTGTTTAGATAGGAGACATCTACCTGACAGAAAAGTTTCACTGACCTAGCTCAACAACTGCACGAGTTACACTTGTTTACTTGTTGCCCAGTAGAAGGTGTCTTGTTCAGCCAGGTTGCACAGTTTTTTCTTTTTTATTGCACAAATTTCTCACACACAGAAGCACAGTAAATATTAGTAAAAAGGGAAAGAAATGGGCTATTGAACCATGTACATATGGACATATTGCGCTCTATGGTTGCTCAAGAAAAAAATATAAACTGGGAAAGTACAGTGTCGCAGACGGCGCCAGAACACCATTATGTATGACTTCACTACACAAAACATATGTGGAATTGTGTAATTAAAAAAAAAGCTTCTTCATCATCTGAATCACTGCTGCTAAAAGCAGCCAAATGATCGCTTCCAGATGCAACAGAATCGCCAGAAAGGCGTCGTTCGCGCGAGGGACCGGCAACAAAAGCGTCTGCCATCTTCGTAAACAGACGGAACCACCGCTTAAATCTCCGCCGCACGGGAAAAATACAAACTACGCAAAAAATGAAAGATTGGTGCCTAGAGAATACGACATATGGCGCTGCAAGTCCATAGGAGCGCTCATATTTTAAAAATAGCTTGTCGCGCGTATGGGTCACCGGTGACCCATGTCCTATGGACACGGTAACGAAAGAGTTAAAGCGTGCGCCGGGAGGAGTCGTCCCGCAACGCGTGTTTTGGCTAAGGGCGAACGGTACAGGAATGTATGGAATGCGGGTCGCGTATTCGGCGCGTGTCGCGTCGCCAGCGCGGATCAGTAGTATTCGATTCCTTCTAGCTGCCATCTCTTTCTCTCTCTCTCTCTCTCAAGCAAGATCGAGCTTGTGCGCTACTTAGATCACTGCTGCGACGGTATTTCGAGGAAACGAATTTATTCTAGGGTGTAGGTATACCTTGGAAGTACACGTGCGCTCCTGGAAAGTGATCACGTGGACAGTCTTCACGGATGTGGAAGGAAGTAAACAGAGAGAAGTGCTTGGAAAAGAATGTCCGCAGCTGCGCTTTGGCGTCGTCGACAAACCGCACCGTTGCGCATCGGGGGGACCCAGGCGCTATGATGAGTGGACGAAACCACGCGCCAGGGCACCCCGGCGCACACCCGGGCGATTTGTGGAAGTTTTTATTAGCTTCATAAAGCGCAAAAAGCCTAATATGCCTCGTCAAACGCGAAAAATTACTGGCCTCAACGTCAGCACGAGTGATGAGCAAAGCCATCATCGTGTGATGACGTCCCCCCTAGACATCATGACGTCATAAAACACGAAAGTGTGTGATGTCATCATGCCGTCACTATGACGTCACATTGCGTGACGTCACATGATGACGTCATCACATGACAGCGCTGCCTGATCAAAGGTGGGCCGATCCCGGAGGCTGCGCAAAACCACGTAGGGCGCAGAAATATTTTTCAGAGGGAAAAGGGAATGTATATACTTGGATGATGAGAAGAAGAAAAAGATGGATTTCACCTTCGAGTCATTTTGGGGAACGCATAATAATAAATAACAACTGATGGGGTTTGACGTCCCAAAACCACGATATGATTATGAGGGACGCTGTAGTGGAGGGGGTTCGGAAATTTTGACCATCTGGTGTTTTTGACGTGTACCCTGATCCAAGTACATGGGCCTCAAGCATTCTCGCCTCCATGAAAAATGCGGCCGCCGCGGCTGGGCGACTGCAAAAGATACCCCACGAGTTTTAAGGCGAAAGCCTTTAATGGCTCATACTCGCGGAGTCCGACTGTCCGTCCGTCCGTGCCCTGGAACGGTGCCAGCTGTGGCGTCTGACCCTACCGCTGGAGGATAAATGAGACTTATGAGCGCTGGAACGCGGTAGAAAATTAGCTTCGTTGTAAGGGATGACGTCTGCACAAGGCGCAAAGTGCGAGAATACGAACGTAGGCGTAAAGGAGGCAGATTAGTCTCGCATCTCGCTGCCATTCGCGGTAAACATTGAAAAAGAAAACACGCACACATTCCGTTTGTGAGCCATTCCACCGGGAGTGTCATGCACAAAAAGAAAAAAAAATACACATGGCATAGTCAATTGAGTGACCACAGGCTTTCGCCGAACACACATTGGAATTCACAATGTGTCCTTCAATTTTTTTTATAGTGAAGCCACCTGAATGTCCTCTGAGCCACGCTTTTACGTGTCTTGCATTCGACAGCATAGTACCGCCGGTTAGGACTACCGTACTATAGAACTACATAATCCTCAGCATTGATTCCCATCCAATAATTCTTTTTTTTTTTTTTTTTTTTTTTTTTTTGTGGACGCAGCCCACACGGATCCGAATCAGTGCGTTTTAGCCGAAACATCATCGTTACCCAACACGCGCTTCCAACGAATGCGACACCCTCTCAAGCGTGGCTGTAATTTTACGCCTGAGCGCATCTCTCCTCGGCAGAATGAAGATTGCTTCAAAAGGGCGCCCATCGTGCCGTGGCCATCAAGCTGAACTCCCTCTTACGGCTTGCCGTCTTCCGGCTCTCAGAACGATCATTGGCCATCGCGTAGTGCGGGGATATAAGCGGCCCGCTAGCAGCCAAATAGGCCACATATTTACCACATCATGGTGCCACCTATACCACGCCTACTTCTTTTTCTACATCCCCCCATTTCATCCTGATATGGCTCCTCCGCGAAAAACATCCCCAAACTTCCATTCATAGCCGCACAGTGCTAGGCAGTTTTGCGTCGAGAATAGACATGGCATATTTCTCAAAAAAAAAAAAAAAAAAAAAAAAAAAAAAAAAAAAAAAGGAAAGAAAACACAACAAAACACCAACAAAAACAAAGAAACAAGAAGAAAAAAACTCAGTCTCGCATGCCCTCGCCTTAGACGACTCGAAAGTGAAAGTAATCTTCTTGCTCTCAGCCGACGTATTAAGAATGTATGTATTTAGAGCAAGACTGTCTTTGTCGGCCCTGTTCCACCATTGCTGTCATCGAAGTAGTAGTAGTAGTAGTTGTGGTAGTATATTAGTAGTAATATAAGTAGTGGTATAGCAGTAGTAGTAGTAGTAGCAGCAGTAGTAGCTGTAACGCAGGTATCGTGACCAGAGGGTGGAGTGAATGAAGATCCAAATAAATCGAATTGACCAGAATGTTGATGATGATGCACGTGATCTCGCTGGCCAATAATATACACTCGCGCGCTTGATTCGTCCGGTGGTTTTCCCGGTGAGGAACTGGCTGCTACTTTTTACTTCACTCGTGTTCACCCCTCCGACGCCGAAGGTAAATTATCGCGTTTGATGAGGCATGTAACGCTTCGGCCTTAAAATATGGATTTGAAACGACTGCATGGACAAGAGCCTCCGACTGAAGAACGAACAGACCGTGCGTGCTGTAGCTTCGTTAAGGAAACAGGCGCGGAAGGGGGTTCCACCTTGTCTGTATTAACAGCGATGAATAAACTATATTCGAGCGAGGGCGTGATGAATAAATTAACATTAAAAGCTCCCCGACTGTCAGGTCACTGAACTTACTCTTCTCGGGGATTCGGTTCTTTTAATTCTGATATGAATCGTTGTTTGTATTGTTTTCGTTAGTTTCTTTTTTTCTTGCCTTCCTCGAATATTATCTCCGTTTCTCTGCCCTTGTTCCACGTGCGCGCCGACCATTTTCCTTTACTGTCACGCTATCCCTGTTGAAACGCCGTGCACGCTGAATTAAAGTTGAGTTTTCACTCAGACGAACTGAGCCAGATTATGGAAGAGAGACTACAAAAAATGAAGGATATATCTATATATATATATATATATATATGAAAGAATTGTAAACTTAAGGGCTCGTTTGCTTTGTTAAACACAGTATTAATGAGAACTAACAGACAAAGATGCCAAGGAAAGTATAGGGGAAGCTATTAGAAGTAATTGTAAGGTAAATGTGAAAAAAGGAAAGTGGACGAAAAGATAACTTGCCACCGGCAGGATCCGAACCTGCGACCTTCGAATAACGCGTCCGATGCTCTACCACTGAGCTACGGGGGGGGATCCACTTTATAGGGTATATACGTGTACTTAAACGTGGGAGCGTCAGTCAGCGCCGCCTGTTGCCATTACGGCGAGCGTAGCCACCGTAGCTCAGTGGTAGAGCATCGGACGCGTTATTCGAAGGTCGCAGGTTCGGATCCTGCCGGTGGCAAGTTATCTTTTCGTCCACTTTCCTTTCTTCATATATATATATATATATACATATATATATATATATATATATATATATATATATATATATATATATATATATATATATATATATATATATATATATATATATATATATATATATATATATATATATATATACCAAATTCCTCTCACGTGCGGGCGTTCGTACGTGGGCCAAACAGGGTGCTGCGTGAATGAACGCGTTGGGGAGCATGCTGTGTCGATTACGAAAAGAGAAGGAGTGAACTTGCCCGCGCATTGCAGCACGTGCATGGGGTGCGAGCCCGTTTTCAGAAAGGTAAAAATTCTAGGCAGGAGCAAGGAGAGACTAGGACGTGAGCTGTTAGAAGCTTTTTATAGTAAGGAAATGGGCGACAACTGCGTAAGTGACACTTCTGTTGCTTTGTATAGCGCAGAAAGCAATTTTCTGCGCAGCTTTTTTTTGACATGAGGTATTCTTGACATCTGCTTCGTCCTCTTTTCTTCCCCCCCTTCTTTCGATTTATTTGAGACTTGTAAAAAAAGTGCATATCTATGCAGCGACCAAGTGAATAAAGCCAGTTGATAGTTCGCGCTCTTTCCGTTTACTCTGTCTTTTCTCTTCCTGCGTTCGTCCGATTGAATGCGCAACCATTCCCACCACTGATACCTAAGCGAATTTAGAAAGGAAACTCCGACTAAGAGATGACGGGGTTTGAATTAATGTCCCGAAGTTAAAGTCCTACAGAAATGAAAAAAAAGCAGATATCCAAACCTAACAGAGTACCATTCAAAACAGAGAGAGAGAGAAAGAAAGAACATTTAACGACACGGCCAGTGAATTTGAATTGGGTGCCACAAGCCTGCCTTCTAATGTAGGCTCACGAATTTGTCTTTGTGTGATAAACGTTGGCTTTTCTTTATACGACAGGCCATTGATGTCGCTGCACTGTTCATCGTTCTTCTTGTATTTCACTTCTTGCTATTCGGTTTCCTACGACACCAGAGGTTCGCACAATGGTCCTGAAAAAACTTAACAGCAGAGATGGATACACACGAGAAGCCGGTGAGTGAAGCGAAGAAAGAAGGAACGAAGGAAAGTGAGGAGTCTCGAAGTTGAATAGAGCTCTTCTGCACACACCCGCTAAACGTAACGGCGTTTAGTTGTTGACTGCGTTTTCTTGCAACGTAGTTGGCGTACTTTCCTCATTTTATGTCGACGTCCTTTCCAATTCAATGCTCAAATATTGTTGTGAAGCAACAACTGACCGACTTTTTGTGAAACTTGTTGCAGCGACTCTTGGGCATATTGCCACAAGTGTTTCGACACTCTCTGAAGTCACACGCCGCTTCCTCCTTTTGGAAATTACGCCACACAACTGGCAAGCAAATCGCGCAACGCAACGCTGGATTGCGCGTGTCAGCACATCACGCGGTGAATAAGAAGGCTGGCGGTTCATAAAATAATCGGCACGTGACGACGGCGGTGAAGAAGTCAACGAAGTTCGGACTAGCGAGCGTAGGACATCATTCGCTGGTCTAGTTTTAAAGACGATAGTCTTTCTTGGGATACTTCAACGCAAAAATTTTGGTCTGTCTGTCCGTCTGTCCGTAACCCGATTCAGCTACTCGGCCAAAGTTTAACCACTTTCTGAAAGCCCAGCCATCTTGAACTGGTGTTTGCCTTCATACTTGTGAACATATTCGATCAAAAAAGCAAATACTACGCATACCTGAAGCGCAACATTAATATGTAAGTGTCAGGTCGTGTGTTCTTTTATTAGAAAATACATAGGTACGCAATTCTAAAAACCCTAGTGTTTTTTAGGCTGCGCTGAAAATGCGACGCTGTGCACGAACTGTGATGCTTTGCACGAACTGTGATGCTTTGCACGAAAAAGCCCAGTGCCGACGTAGGCGCTGTCTGAGGCAAGGCAAAAACATAGTAGTACGGCCGGCACAAGACTATCGTCTTTCGACGACATTTGCAGCGAAGCACGCAGATACGCGGCCAATTTTTTAAATATAGTTTTTTTCTAAGCTTTGGGCCATCCGGCAAGCCGAAGATGCCGCCCGGGTCCAAGGACTTCGAGCCGTCACCTGAGGCACCGCCATCATCATCGACGGAGAGCGGGAAGGGACAGGCGTTAATCCCCTCTTCCCCCCTCCCCCTCCTCCTCGCCCGAAGGAAACTGCCGGACTTTAAATAAGTTTATTCATTCATTCATTCATTCTAAGCTCCCGATTCATGACCAATCCCCTAGGCGAAGCAGTCAGCAAGTGTTCGTCTATGCTGAATTTCTGGCTTTGGGCCATGCGTCACGAGGGCGATCAATCTGTTTTTGCAAGCGTAGTTGTGTGCATGCCGTCGGCTTACCACGCACGTCGACTACACCGGCGTTTAAAGGGCAACGTTGTATGACGTAGCGTCATCACTCACGTTACAGCACATTCCAATCTCTCACTCCCACCGTTAAAAGACTTCGACTGCATACAAACTCTGTTGCGTTGCTACGCTAAGCGACGACGCTTGTAGTTAGGGGACTAAGAATAAAGAATCCAAGAGAACAGACGTTTGGGCTAGTTGGTTTGTAACGTTCATTGAAGCCATAGCGCTAAACAGACAGGGACCACAGAAAGAAGACGGGACGTGCGCTACTCACAACTGATTTTTTTGTTCCGGAAACATGTACTTATACAGCATAGAAAACAGCAAACATCACCAGAAAACCGTATCACACGCGCAATCCTGCATCATTCAGATACGCGATTTCCTTAGCACTTAAAGCAATCGAGGGCGCACTGACACAATTGGCATTTTCGCTTGCGATCAACCAAGCCTCGACAATCTCTCGCGTATCTTTATCACCATTCCTATACAGAACTACACACTCATTGAACAGAGGTTGGCAGCCGCAGTCATTACAATGCACCGATACATGCCCGTCGCGGTAACACTTGAGCTTCTGGTTGTGCTCCCTGAGCCTATCATTCAGGCACCTGCCTGTCTGCCCGATATACACTTTGCCGCACGAGAATGGGAACCGATAAACTACACTTTGTGCGCAGGCCACGAAAGGGCACTGGTGCTTCTTCGCGCATCCTCGGCGTTTCTTGTGAAAAGGGTCAGTAGCCCTACAACAGCTCATCAATTTTTGTGGAGCGGAAAACACTACATCTACTTCTGCTTTGCTGGCCACCTTCTTTAAGTTGTGGGATAACCCGTGCATATATGGCACGGATACTATCTTCCGCCTGTCCTGACTGCGCCTGCTCCTGACTGCGCCAGTTTTTAGACATCCAACTAACTTTGACCAGCAGCCATTGTTGTTGGGAATATCACCCTCGCGAGAATAAAAAACTTCTCCCATATGCATCAGCACACTCTAAGTTAGTGAAGCGCGTGATCGCTAACCTATGCTTCCTAAATGCATTGCGCAAGTCTTGCCCCCCACCGAATGCAGGTCAGCTTCTCCAGACAAAAAGAGCGGCTGCAGGAGGCAGGCTACCCTGCTCACGTGCTCCTGTCAGTGGCGGAGAAGGCGTTAAGGAAGTTAAAAGAATCGGCAAGCTCGAGCAGGCGCAGTCAGGACAGGCGGAAGATAGTATCCGTGCCATATATGCACGGGTTATCCCACAACTTAAAGAAGGTGGCCAGCAAAGCAGAAGTAGATGTAGTGTTTTCCGCTCCACAAAAATTGATGAGCTGTTGTAGGGCTACTGACCCTTTTCACAAGAAACGCCGAGGATGCGCGAAGAAGCACCAGTGCCCTTTCGTGGCCTGCGCACAAAGTGTAGTTTATCGGTTCCCATTCTCGTGCGGCAAAGTGTATATCGGGCAGACAGGCAGGTGCCTGAATGATAGGCTCAGGGAGCACAACCAGAAGCTCAAGTGTTACCGCGACGGGCATGTATCGGTGCATTGTAATGACTGCGGCTGCCAACCTCTGTTCAATGAGTGTGTAGTTCTGTATAGGAATGGTGATAAAGATACGCGAGAGATTGTCGAGGCTTGGTTGATCGCAAGCGAAAATGCCAATTGTGTCAGTGCGCCCTCGATTGCTTTAAGTGCTAAGGAAATCGCGTATCTGAATGATGCAGGATTGCGCGTGTGATACGGTTTTCTGGTGATGTTTGCTGTTTTCTATGCTGTATAAGTACATGTTTCCGGAACAAAAAAATCAGTTGTGAGTAGCGCACGTCCCGTCTTCTTTCTGTGGTCCCTGTCTATTTAGCGCTATGGCTTCAATGGACTAAGAATAAAGTCAAGAGTATGATGGAAACTTGATGAAACGTTAAAGCAATGTATGCGGACACCGACCAAAATGATTTCGAGAAAAAATGCATGAACATTTCGGCACCCCAGGACCATGTTCACCGAAACGTCAATATATTTTTTTTGTTTTTAAAATCATTTTGATCGGTGTCCGGATCCCTTCTTTCAAAACTAAGAACAACCAATAAAGGCTTACTGTGCATAAAAACACAGGAACAAAAGAATGATGATAACACAGAAAGAGCTGTCTAAAAAGTTACCCTCTTAAGAACAAGTAACCCTGTGTTTGATGTTTAATTCTTAATTATAATTGAGAAATGGAAGAGATTACTGGTTGCCATTGAATTCCGTTGCCCTTACGGTATTGGTACACAGTTTCCTCTGTCAATTCCATCTACGATCACCGTTGCACCACCAATCTCGGGGTTCATGACACCGGATACAAGCAGAAACAGTGGTCGTTTCACGACTACGCAGTGAATCAGCGAAACGGCGGCAATCACAGACATCAGCGCAAGATAATATGAAGGAATTTCGTCACTAAGGGTCGCAAGAGAGCCGAAATAACGCGTGGCTCGCTCGATTACGTTATATTAGGGGAACGTGATCCACATGCTTTTTCGGGCAGCTGGCTATGCGCTTTTGTTATGGCTAGACTGGAGGCGCTGAATGGGCAGTATTGTGAAACTTCGATACACGGGTCGTTCTTCTACTGCTTTTTTTTTTGTGTCTACAAGGGGCGGGAACTGAAGCTACTATGCGCTCAGAATACAATACCACCCCTTTTTTTTTACGAAAACGAGGTAACAATAGTAAAAAAAAAATGAAATGAAATTTGGTGTCTAGATGCAATAGCATCGTGCTATTTCGTGTATCAATACATCGATTAAGAAGAAAAAAGAAGAAAAAAGATGGTATTCGCCTTCGAGTAGTCTTACATGAATGCATACGGAACACTGAGTTTTTATTTTGCGCTTAGGAAGGAACTTACATGGCACTTCAATAGCAATAAGTTGTCATAAGAAATAACTGATGCAAGACAGGCGCTTGAAGTACTACATAAGGTTGGCTGCTGAGTGTAGAGGTGCATATTCCGTCACGTATTATCAAACTCAGAAACTCGGTTTTCGCAACCATATGCAGTTCGCCCACCAATGCTGGGGCATCTCGTTCGGATCTCGCCCTAGGCTTGCTTACGAGCACTCTATTCGAGAGCGGTCGCTGGCAGTAGCTCCTACGCATCCAAGCATGCCACGTGGCGTGCTCTTTGAAGGCTATCAAGTACAGGCCACTTGGGTTCATCGCAAAATTCGAGGGAGGGTTTCGCAAAAGCTTGAACGGCACTTGAACTGGAGCGTCGCGGCGTTCAGAATGACGTAAGGCTTGCCCACTATATACCTAATTAAACTTGTTGGCTTCGCATTTAGAGACTGATCTTGTGTAACCGAGTGAATATAGAATTATCCACCATTCCCCCCCCGCCTCGCCCAAAGGAAACTGCCGGACTTTAAATAAAGTTCATTCATTCATTCATTCATTCATTCATTCATTCATTCATTCATTCATTCATTCATTCATTCATTCATTCATTCATTCATTCATTCCACCTTGGTCTCTAAGCTCGCGAGTGTTCTCCCATTGCATAAACGCCAGGGTTGGTACCGTTACACGGTGTTCATAGAAATCTAGAATACTTAGAAAGCGTTGGGATTGTTAGGCTGAGCAGCACTAGCTATCACACTGCAGTGAAATACTTCCAGTAGTTTGCACTGGAAAAAACTGTCACATTTGCATGAAACGAATGCGCATGGAAAGAGAGCATGACAAGGATTACACTCCTTGCCACGACCGGGGAGCATTGAGGGCAATAGTTTGTCTCAAAAGTATTTCCCTCTGAAAGTGAGCCGAAAAAATTGAAGGACACTTTGCAAAATCCCAAACTGTGTTCGGCGAAAGCCGGAGGCCATTCGACTGACTATGCCATCTCTTTTCTTTACATACCCAGTGGAATGGCACACAAACGGAAGGTGTGCGTGTTTTCTTTTTTTAATTTTTACCGCGAATCGCGGCGAGGCGCGAGACTAATCTGCCTCCGTTTCGCATGCGTTCGTATTCTCGCGCTTTGCGCATCGTGCAGACGCCATCCGTGTTCCAGCACTCATTTATCCTCCCGCGTGAGGGGGAGACGCCACAGCTGGCACCGTGCCAGGGTGCCGGACGGGCCCCGGTCACCGCGAGTGTGAGGCATTAAAGGCTTTCGCCTTAATAGGCACATCGGATGGTTCTCGCCTTTTAGTGTTCCTAGGCGAATGCGTAAGACACCCTGTGAGTGTTTATGTGCTCAGCGGTGGCAAACATTTAAGCCGCTCAGTTTCATCCCATTAAGAGACTTTATAACAAAGAATGTGGGTGATGCTTAAAGATATGTGATCGATAGACCTTCATCTTAAGTTCGCCCGGTATACCAGCTCTATATGCAAGCTATAGCTGGTTTATAACCAGGGCAAGCAGATAGGCTCAGCAAGACGGTGTATGTTAGCTGCATGGTCTAGTATTCGACTTAACTGACGAAGTTGAATGCTGCTGCTATCGTTCCGTTCTGATGAAATGCTATTGATGATGTCCAACGTCTGTGATAACAAAATTGAAGGACAATTTGTAAATTCCAAAGTGTGTTCGGCGAACGCCTGTGCCCATTGAGACGGGGTCGGTCAGAATGGAACACGATGCGCGCGTCTCCCTTCTAGCATGATTGGACATGCTCGGCACAGTGACGCTACGCAAGCAAAGTGCGAGCGCTGTAGAGTCCGACGCGATCGGCGTTCGCTGGTGCGCCTCGGCGGCCACCTGGCACCGTGCCAGGGCACGGACGGACGGACGAACGGACGGACGGCCGTGAGCATGAGACATTAAAGGCTTTCGCCTTAATAACTGCAACGCAAGCTGGCTAACGTGGCAAGGAGTGTGATCCTTGTCATGCTCTCTTTCCATGCGCATTCGTTTGATACCAATGTGACAGTTTGTTCCAGTAAAAACTACTGGAAGTGTTTCTCTGCAGTGTGATAGCTAGTGCTGATCAGCCCAACAATCCCAACGCCTTCTAAGTATTCTAGTTTTCTATAAACACCGCGTACGGTACCAACCCTGACGTTTATGCAATGGGAAAACACTAACACTGCCATGTTTGCGGCTAACAATAAGTTCTTGCTTCCTAAGGTTCGTTCTGATCACGGCAAATCATCTTCAAACTTCGGTGCGATCGCAATATGGAATCATTTATCCATATCTCTTTAATCTAAAGTTTCCTTAGCATCATTCAAGAATTCCTTAAATGAGTCTTCATTAAATATTTTTTGTGGCTTTGTACTAGTTGTACTGAATCTTTTCTACATACTGTGTTGATTTGTCAAGTTGTTTGTTTCTTAGCTTCACGTCTGGTACGCGCATTGTTTTTATATATTATCTTACTGTTCAAACTGCTGCTAAGCCTTGTATTGTATGTAACTATCACCGATGGTCCCGTTGCAATCTAGTAGTTTTGGACCCTCGTTTGTATATTTTATGCATAGTAATTATGATGTTATGCAATAATAAAAGTGACGGATTGAATGAACAATAAAGACAAATAAATGGTAGTCTAAAGCGGACATTACATTTTTTCCTCCCGCTAAACTGCAAGAGTAAACAATCAGAAAATGAAGAGCGTTGACAAGCAGTTATGGGAGAGCTGGAGCATTGCACACATAACATCAAGACGAAGACGACCTCATCCCAATGTTACCAGACATTAATGAAAGCGATCGGTTGACTAAGTAATCAGTATTATTACCCGAATGTGGTTACACTACCTTTATATACATATAAAAATGAGGGTATTGCTTTATTTTAACACCTATAACTATATATATATATATATATATATATATATATATATATATATATATATATATATATATATATACATTAGATTGAGCACCATAATTCTAATGTAATCTGTAATCTTTCTATTCTATAACTGCCCTTAGTCTAGAATTTCATAGTATTTTACAAAACTACTCAATTCTTGGCCAATCCCCCCACAGTGGGTGTGCGCCACAGTTCATAGGCGAACAAGAACAAGAACATCTGCAACGTCACAGTCTGAGAGAAGAAACACTATCTGCTAACACTGTTCAATGACATAACTGAGCAGTTCACATTACTAGCTTCGCCTGCACATTAACAAGGACATCGGCATACATATGATCGCGTGCCATAAAAGCCAAATGTGAAAACCTTCTCACAAACGCCGGATAGTGAAGCACAATAGGAGGACAGTAATGATAGCAATGGCGCACCGTGCATACAAAGTGCTTGTTCACTCAAGCACCGATAATTCCTTGGCCTACTCTCCGTGCGTAAACTATTCAACGAACACGTTATCATGCACGAAGTCTGCAAGGCGGCAAAGCAAGACAATGCTCTTACTTTACTTACAATTCTCCTCTCAACTGTGATTTTCTTCCTTACATCGTTCACTCTTTCATTAATATTCAACGCTGGCACTGCTTGCATTGATAACATTCACGAACAAAATAGACGGGAGAATATTCTACGTGAGAACACGATCTTTATTTTTAAAAAAAATGAGACTAAGTACTTGAAACATGGCTGAGCTGCAAAGAACTTCAAGTGAAGTCGTACTAACAAATTCACACTCTTCTTCCACGGTGCGCGCTTGTCTCAGAATCTCGTATTCCATTAGCAACGGTAGTAAGGCGGCGAAGCTGAATAATCCAAGAGGAGTGACTCCACAAAAAGATCGCGCGATTGAATACATTTCGAGGGGCGTTGCCGCGACATGATTACGCACGCTGCTAAGCTATTCACGGGAGAGCAATGAATGGTGAAACGCCGCAAAATGCACCTAAAGCAACAGCCCCTCGTCGTCAAGTTTTTCAGTTTTTGACTTCGCATTCTTTCGAGGCTTCCGGCCCGCATTGACCTGTTTACGTCAACGTAAGGCAGAAGCAACGCCAACTGTTTTTTTAGTGGTATGATCACCGTGTGACACTCTTGTTTCGCTTCCAAGAACTTCCGGTGGGGGAAATTACTTCCGGTGTACCGAATATCCAGAGAAAGTCTTGTAGGAAATAAAATTCATACAAAATGGATGGTTCTGGTTCAAGTTAAGAGTTATATTAGATAGTTATATCTGGGCATACATTCATCTAGGATAAGGAATAATTAACTATGATGATAATTAATAAAAATGAAAAGAATAAGTTCACTGAAAGAGCGAAAGCTTTTCTTGTGAGCAGCCGAGATTGTAGCGGCACCCGGCGGTGCCGATCTCGACTACGCGCTTCTGTGGACGTGGCCTCCGAGATCCCCATCGGCAGTGCGACGAAACACAATGTTAAGCGGAGGAATTTACCAGGGCGCACGAACGCCGAGGTGTGAGTGCCACTACCGATATTTGAAAGGGTACTGACACGTAAATTTTGGCCTCACGTTTTTTTTGCTGCGATATGTTCCTGGGGGGCCTGTTGTGATAACACGACACATCGCTTGCTGCAGCGCGCGCCAGATAATTAATTAAATGCTCCTCATTAGCGACCAGTGTCAGTTTCGGTTTCAAAAACGACAAGCCTCCGGGTGCAACTATCACCACCTAGCGGGTGTAGCGCTCGATCACGTCAGCACACAGAACTGTGACGCACTTCCGCGCGGTTCGCGTCGTCTGCTGGAGCGAACGCGGCAAAAATAAAAAATGGCGGTTATGACGTCATCATAACTTGTTGCAGCGTGGTCACGTGAGGGAAGTAGGGGGGTCACCTAGGTCCCCTTTGCGAGTGTCAGTAGCGCGAGGGAGTCGATCGCTCACGCAAACTTGAAAATTAATTTAAAATACATTCCAAGCTATATTCTCTGTTGATATTTTGCAGATGATATACACATGTTCACAGGAATCAAACCCGCAGGCTGTCTCAGCCGCGAAATTTTGTGTCAGTACCCCTTTAAGCCAACGAATAGGGTCGCATCCAATGTTTTCGCTCTTACGTGAAAGACGGAACTTTAGCTCGCGTTGACGGCGCTTACTTCAAGTTATCAAATCAGAGAATTACCGTTCGACTCTCCCAACGCTTGTTTGCGATCAATGCGAGTGACATGCGTCCCAATGACTGTGTAGAAAATAAAATAAAATTGAGACGAACCTAAGAAAAATTTGGGCGAACTCTTCGACCGACTTCGCCTTCAAGTGTAGAACGCGATAACGAAATCGGGCCCGGCTCGCATCAGCTTCTCAATCGCTAGCCTCGCTACTTGATGGACACCGCAACTGTGCTACAAAGAAATAAGGAACGTCTCTGCGAGCGTAAATTGTCCGTTTCAAACTGTCCTAGAATGCCTATACTGCAAAGACAGTTGTGAAGTGCCCACTATGCCATAACCGTTCCTATTCCCGAAACAGTTTCAAGCACTGGCGTGGCTATGTGGTAGAACACCGGCTCGCCACGCAGAAGGCCTGGGCGTGAGTCTTACTCGGGTCAAGGACTTTTATTTTGTTTATTTGCATCTATCTCAATTTTTCGCTCAGGGACCGCGCTAATTTTTCGCTGACAGCCAACGACGCCGATGCTGACACCGACGCCAACCACCGAAATTCTCCGCCCAAACACTCCGCCCAAATACTTAATTACCAAAACTGAAACGCGGTGCCTTGTTGTTTATCGCAGGATTAATTCCGACGGTTCATTAATGTCTTTCTCAAATTATTGGTTCCGTCTGTGCAGAAACCTTAAATGGTTTTTGCCGCCCGTGCGTTCCCTTTTGCATTTTTAGTGAACCAGTGGTTAGTAGTGGGGTTTACACGATCTATGTGCCAGTCACGCACTAGGAGGCATTGCGCACACTAGACGGACAGATTTTGCTTTCGCCTAGCCCTGCGCCGAGTCTCGGCAATAAAAAGAAAATGGCAGAGGGAGAAAGGGTTTGAGACGAGAAAAATATGCTAGCTTGGCCTCCCGCATACACACAGGCATCTACAAAGCTAAACAAAAGAAGGCATGGCAGGTCCGCCTGAGGCAGCATGGTCTGTGTTTCTCGTGCTCCTGGAGGGAGGAGCAAATGGGTGGGAAAAGAATGAGGGACAATAATGATGTGAACACGAAAAAAAAAAGTAGAAAAAGCTTCACGAACGTATCCAGTATACCATTGTGTGCTTAACGGTGTGAGCACTGTGCGGTAAAGAGCAAATGGTCCAGAGGACTTTATGTAGAGTGAAAGACGCAGTCATCCAAAGTGTTCTTGACAAAAGCTGCAAGATAAACTACGCGATTGAGAGAGAGAGAGAAAGCGAAGGAAAGGCAGGGAGGTTAACCAGGCTGCACCCGGTTGGCTACCCTACACGTGGGAAGGGGGGAAGAGGGAGGAAAAGAATAGAGAAGGGAAGAAGAAAAGAGAGGGAAAGTAATACGCTTGCATGCATAGCAGCGTGCACCGCGCATGCCCAGAAAGTCATAAAACTGCGAAATGTCACAAAGTACGGATCAACTTCGACTGTCTTAGATGAAGTACACTGCAATCCATGATGTTAATGAAGGCTTGCAAATACCGACCACGTATGATACGCAATTTATGAAAAGGGTCATTGTTTTTACGTACAGTTTCCAATCTCAATTTTGCTTTCAAGCAGCTGGTCTTGCTGAAGACTGACAGGTCGCCGGTGTCACTTTCAAGGTGGCTATCGCGATGAGGGACCCACTTGCGCTGACGGTATCACTCACACACTACTTCTTTCTCCGTGATAGCATATCCGGGGTACAAAATATTTGACGACGCACAGCTGCCTCCTCTTTTCCTTCTGCTCGACGAATGCAGATCACCTAGCGAACGCGCACTCATCCGCGCTCACAAGCCACGATGTGAACTTGCTGCAACCGAACGGCGCCATCGTTGTTTATGGGGCAGGAAAGAGGTGAAATGACCTCAGAATACCAGAAAACTAGAAACAGCAAAAAAACGAAACTCCCGCACGGAATAAGCTTTCCTGATAACAACGCGAACGATCTTGAACATAATAACTACATCTTTTGTTTTTATGTTTCCTTTTATGCTACGTAGTATATAAAAGTTAGCGTTCGCGGACTACATGCAGACGCGTAGTAAAAAAAAATGCCCCACCTCCCCGAAGGGGAATCGTGAGGAAATGCGAATGCATTTCGCGCGCGCTTCACTCCATTTATATATGGTGGTTGTGGTTCGAAGAAGGAAAAGGCGCCTAATTTCTGCAGCCCGGTCGGGAGCACGGCGCAGCGCCTGTTTTTTTTTTGCTTTTGTTCTGTTTTTTCTTCTTTTTTATTTATTTTTTTTATTCTTTTTGTTTTTTTCCTTTTTTTCTTTTTTTTAATTTTTTTAAATCTTTTTTCATATATAGCTCCGCCGAGCTCCCGCAATGCGAGCACCCTCACGCACTTGAAATGCATTCGCATTTAAAACTGGAGATGCGTAAAGCACGCAGCGATGGAGCGGTGTTTCCTACTGGAACATGCCAATCGCTGCTAATGGGCAATGAGAGACAGAAGACTCCGACTGGACACAGAGACCCGCAGTCGGCTTTTAGTTAACGCGCACGCTGCGAATTTTTATTGTTCAACAACGCACAGGAGAAATCTCCCACCGGCACCACCTTGCAGGTCGAAATCCATTGCCATATATACGGGATGGACAGTGAACGGTTGTGCAGCGCGAGCAGTCGGTTCTGCGCGACCACCATATTACCTTCGATGCCTTCGGACGCGTGCTAGCGTTCGACTGCACTTTCTTTTCTCTGCGCATCAGATTTGTTGGCGTCTATGGGCCGGCAGTGTCCGCAAACTCTGGCACATTTTTTCGCTCTCTAGACACTTACCTTTTAAATTCTCGGCATTTAGTACTCTTAGGAGATTTCAACTGTGTGTTAGACTCCCATACTGACGTCCGAGGTCCTGGTCGTGGCCGGTCTAACTGGAATGCTAAAGAACTTGAGCGTCTGGTACAACAGTTGTTACTGACTGATGTACATGACCGTACGTATGGTGGGAGGTATGTTTATACGTGGCGTCGCGCGACATCGAGCAGTCGGCTTGATCGAACATATGTATCCCCCCGGCCTCATGGCCTTCGTACGCAATGTCGAGGTGCTGTCGCTACCGCCTACGCCTGTGTATATAAGTGACCATCGCCCGGTTGCGCTGACTCTACACCTGCCTGCGGGGACGCCGGCGGTTCAGAGGCCATGGCGTCTGGATTGCCGCGTCCTTCAAGACTCTCAGACGGCCCAGGGTTTGTCCCGAGCACTACGCGCATCACTTATTGGCGCAGATCTCACTGACTGGGATCATCTGAAAGAACAATGGCGTCACCATTGTAGTGCGTCAGGTAGGGCACTTCGCGCTCGTGTGACTCAAGAAGCTAACGTTTTGATGCAGAAAATCCGCATTGCCCACCGAGACCCTTGCCCCTCTCCCGTCATGCGTGCATGGCAAGCAGAGCTAGTGGACAGGTACCAGCGGTTTAATGCGCGCCTCTTCACTTCCAGCGGCAGCTTGGCGCTGCAGACGTGCGCCATGTGCGCACCCTGAGGTCCTCCGGTATGCACGCCGGGCGCTCATCCGTCCGTGCGGCTCGCCTGCACACACGCTGCACCCTATAGCTCCTGCCGCTAATGGCTCACGCGACTTCCAGGCCTTCACGCGCCACTTTGAATTTATGGCCCAGTCAGCTACTAGCGTAAGTTCTGCCGCAGGGGGTTCTTTGCACCCCCTCCTACAAGATTTACCCCGTTTCTCCAACGCAGATTCTGACAGTCTCCTATCGCCACCATCGGATTCTGAAATCAAAGACGCCTTAGATGCAATGAAAAAGGGTTCGGCCCCCGGACCCGATGGCCTCCCCGTCGAGTTTTACATCCAGTTTTGGCCCATTATTGGCCCATTTATGTCGCGTGTCATCAGGCGCTGTTTCCACGATCTTTCCCTCCCGCACTCTTTCCGCAGCGGCCGTATCACACTGATACCTAAGAAAGACTCCCAATCCACGCGACCCGAAGATTGGCGCCCCATCACCCTTCTCAACGCGGATTACAAACTCCTCGCTAACATTCTGGTACGCCGTATCAGTCCGTCTCTTCCATCGTTAATAGCTCCCCACCAAGTCTGTTCCATTCCGGGCCGCGACATTCACAGTCATACCTGGCTCACGCGTGACATAATGCAATACACCACTGGACGATGCGCACAGGGGTTACTGGTTTCCTTAGATCAGGAAAAGGCTTTCGACTTCGTTGAACATACCTATTTATTCAACGTCTTACAAGCATTCGGTTTTCCTGCCAAGTTCATCCGCCTC
Organism: Rhipicephalus appendiculatus; assembly: GCA_030522465.1. NCBI lineage: Eukaryota > Metazoa > Arthropoda > Arachnida > Ixodida > Ixodidae > Rhipicephalus > Rhipicephalus appendiculatus. Next base: position 35,196 of record JALIZH010011128.1, read on the forward strand.
ATTCACGCTATGTATGCTAACTCCGAGAGTACCCTTTTCCTAGATTCGCGCGAGAGCCGCCCATTCCAGGTTACACGAGGAGTCCGTCAGGGCTGTCCTCTCTCCCCCCGTCTTATTCGTCCTTGCCTTAGAACCCTTTTTAAGGGCCATCGAACGAGATCCACAGATTCGTGGCTTACCCCTCCCTGGCCGCACTGAAGTTAAAGTAACTGCGTACGCCGATGATATTACTCTGTACATACACAACGAACAGTCACTGCAGCACGTCCTGAATGCCTTTTCCAATTTCGGTGCGATTTCTGGTGCTCGTTTAAATTTGTCAAAAAGCCAGTATTTCTTCATTGGAAACCCTGCCGGACGTATTAACATCACGTTGCCTTTGCAATGGTCCCCCCAGCATGGAGATACTAGGTGTTACTTACAATGCTTTCGGTATACAGGAAAATATCTGGACATCTGTCATACAAGCTCTAACAAAAAACATAGACGATGCTAAGCACTTTGATTTTCCCCTGTTAGAGCGCCGGTACTTGTCGCAATCGGCTCTACCTTCGGCAAATTTTGGTACTTGTGTCACACCGTCAAACCCCCGCTCCGCGTTTCACAGAAAGTTCAGCGTTTAATCACCTCGTTCTTTTGGTCTGGTGGTACGGAATTATTATCGCGCCCCACGCTAGCGCAACCGCGCAGCCGAGGAGGCTTCGCGTTCCCCGACGTGGCCGTTACAGCTTCCATCCTGTCCCTCCGCACTTTACTGCGTGTTTTACATAATGATGGTACGCCTGCGCAGGCACTCGCACGTTACCACCTAGGTCCATCCCTACGTGTCCTAGTGCCCGCTGGTCCTATCAACTGTGGTCCGCAGTCCTCCCATTTACCGACTGTGTATCGTGCCCTCCTGGCCTTCCACCGCCGTCTAGAGACTACATGCCCAGCGACCGATGTCGCCGAAGCGAAAGTGGTGGACACAATGGCCGCCCTTATGCAGCCTTTGGTACCCCGACACCGGAATGCGGTAATGAGTCGCCCTTGGAAGCACATGGTCGCAGCGGCGTTGCCAGGTCACCTTCGTGACTTTGTTTGGCGATGGGGCTGGGGCTTGCTCCCCACTCGAGATCGGCTGCAACGATGGCAGGTGGTACGCACCTCCACTTGCCCCAACTGCGTCATGGTTGAGTCCAACCGACATGCGACGATCGAATGCGTGGTCGCCCGCCTTTTTTGGCGTGCGGTCCATGCTGGTTTTCGTGGGCAGGGTGTCCGAGTTTTCGTGTCCAGCGGCCAGTTCCCACGGGGGCGCTTCGCGGCACTCTTAGTAGTTGCCGGCCTGTTCAGCCTTTGGCGCAACCGCTGCGAAGCCGTCGCTGGGAATTGCCGTCGACGGGCCTTATGGCCAATATTGGGGCGCATGAGGCGCGAGATCCTCGCGTTTCTCTCGGAGGAGCTTTTCTTTTTGGGAGAGCGGGAGTTTCTGCGCCATTGGTCATGCCCTTTTGTCGACGTTCAGAATGAACGAGTTCCAACTTATTTTTCGGCCTACATGGTGCTAGGCCGCACCATCGGGTCGGAGTTGGTGTACTCGTCTCCTTACCCTTTCGACCTGTTCTGTATTGTGTCATTTGTCAGCTATGTGCATTTTTTTGTTATGCTGATCTGACTTCTGTTGTTCGCCCTATGGGAAAGTGTTAGTTTTAATTTTTGTGATGTACAATGGTGAAAATGTGAATTGTATCCCTGTACACTGATATGTCATGCATAATTTATGCTCTGTACATAGTGTAAATAAATTTTTTCTAAACAGAAACTCGCTAGCAGACGCTGCCGGCGTCGGCGTCGCGAGGCGAGAGAGGGGGGTAGCGTAGGAGAGGAGAGAGAGGGGGGGGACGCGCATGCGAGGTGGGGGGTGTGGACGCTGTGGGCAGGGATGCCTAGAGGGGGGGAGGGGGGGAGCGTACTAGAGGAGAGAGAGGGGGGACGCGCATGCGCAGTGGGAGCGCGGGGAGGGATGCCTAGAGGAGAGAGAGGGGGGAGCGTAGGAGGGGAGAGAGGAGGGGAGGCGCATGCGCAGTGAGGGTGTGGTTGCCGCGGGGAGGGATGCCCAGAGGAGAGAGAGAGGGAGAGAGGAGGTTTTTTATTTATATTTTTTTAAAGGGCTTGCGCATGCGCAGTATGGGTGGTCACGCCGCCCACCACCACCACCGGATTAAGCTTCGCCATAAGATGCTTCACATCTAACACCTGCCGGCGCTTACCTCCTCAACCTATCCTCCTCCTCCTCCTCCGCGGACAACGCTGGACAACGCCGGACAACGCCGGATGCCTGACATAGCCCGACTATGAAATGCATTCGCATTTAAAAAAATTGGACCATCTCCCCGAAGGGAACCCTGATGGGATGCGAAGCAGCAGCGGTGCGCACGGCGTTGACACGGTTGAAACGGGCGTCGACGCGGGTACTGGAGGAACGGTTAGAAGCGATACTCGGTGTAGCGTTTACTCGAGTAAACGTTTGTTTGAAACGCAAACACACGGGAGGCGGGTCAGAGGTGTTGCGAGCGGGTGGAGCAGCCGGCAGCTGCGGGCGCTGCCGCGAGCATGCTGCGGATGAGGGAGAGAGTGACGTCAGCGCGCACCTGCGAGGGAAGCGTGCGAGGGGAGCGTGACGTCAACGCGCAGCTGCGGCGTGACTTACTTGGCACCGCTCCAACACCTGCGGCGAGGGGAGCGCGTTGCGGCGCGTTCGTCCGTACGCACGGAGGGACAGCGTTACACAACGTAGTCAAAAATTACGCCATCTCCCACTAAAGGGTACCATGTGTAGATGTGAAGCAGCGGGCGCTAACGCTTACACTGGCGGGGCGTTGACGCTGGCGTTGACGCTGGCGCTCATCGCAGCGTTGCGCAGGAGAGAAAACTGGGAAGCGCAAAGCACGCAGGGATGGAGCGGTGTTTCCTACTGGAACATGTCAATCGCTGCTAATGGGCAATGAGAGACAGATGACTCCGACTGGACACAGAGACCCGCAGTCCGCTTTTAGTTAATGCGCACGCTGCGAATTTTTATTGTTCAACAACGCACAGGAGAAATCTCCCACCGGCACCACCTTGCAGGTCGAAATCCATTGCCATATATACGGAGTGGCCAGTGAACGGTTGTGCAGCGCGAGCAGTCGGTTTTTCAACCAAGAAACTCGCTAGCAGACGCTGCCTGCGTCGGCGTCGCGAGGCGAGAGAGGGGGGAGCGTAGGAGAGGAGAGAGAGGAGGGGACGCGCATGCGCAGTGGGAGTGGGGACGCCGCAGGCAGGGATGCCTAGAGGAGAGATAGGGGGGGGACGCGCATGCGCAGTGGGGAGTGTGGACGCCGCAGGCAGGGATGCCTAGAGGAGAGAGGGGGAGCGTAGGAGGGGAGAGAGGGAGAGGCGGCGCATGCGCAGTGAGGGTGTGATTGCAGGGGGGAGGGATGCCCAATAGGAGAGAGAGGGGGAGAGGAGGTTTTTATTTTTATTTTTTTAAAAATGGTTTGCGCATGCGCAGTAAGGGTGGTCACACCGCACACCACCACCGGATTAAGCTTCGCCATAAGATGCTTCACATCTAAAAAATTGGCTGCGTATCTGCGTGCTTCGCTGCAAATGTCGTCGAAAGACGATAGTCTTGTGCCGGCCGCACTACTATGTTTTGCCTTGCCTGAGGCAGCCTAAAAAACACTAGGGTCTTTAGAATTGCGTACCTATGTATTTTCTAATAAAGAACACACGTCCTGACACTTAAATATTAATGTTGCGCCTCAGGAATGCGTAGTATTTCCTTTTTGATCGAATATGTTCACAAATATGAACGCGAACACCAGTTCAAGAGGGCTGCAGGCGTTCAGAAAGAAGTTAAACTTTGGCCGAGTAAATGAATCGGGTTACTGACAGACAGACAGACGGACATACAGACCAAAATTTGTGCGTTGAAGTATCCCAAGAAAGACTATCGTCTTTAATAGCTGCTTCGCATCTAAAAGTGCGTGATTCGGCTTCGTAGCTTTGGCTGTGCTGCCACAGAAAGTTGTCGCGAGGTATACAGGCGTTGAAATTGCATAAGTGGCAGCCACATCACCCTTAACACATGCCACCATTTCTCGATCACGGCCGTGACAATGGTTACAGATTTACTTTGGCAAGTTCTGATGAATAATTCATTAACACGTCATCAAAAAGAACAAAGGAATAATGTTTGCAAGGCACTTCACTGATGGCAAGCGGTTTTTACTGTATTTGTGTCAGAAACAGTTTTTAGAAGAAACCAAGGCCAGTATTGTAACTATGACACTAGGACGCGCTCGTAGATAGCAGGAACATAGCCATAGATTTTTTCGTAGGGAGGGGGGATGTTGTTAAAGGACACTTTAACATGCGTTTGTAACCTGCGTTTGTATGTGTGCGTGTACCTTATTAGACAGATTTAGTTGAGCATCCGCAACAGCTTTGCGGACGCAGCCTGCCAGAGGGAATGGCTGGGACGCTGCGCCCGCAGAGCTGCTGCGGACGCCCAACTAAATCTGTCTATTTACTCGAATGTTACGGGAGTTTTAACAGCGAAGCTATTTAATTCAGCCGTTTAAACGTGCGCGTTTCACAAAAAGCCAGCCGCACCGTAGCCATAGGAGCCAGCGACGCCGCAACGGCTAGAGCGTCTGGCACAACCTCGTGATTTTCTTTAAATTCGAAAACTGCCCTTGAGACGCGCACGAAAAAGTGGCCCCTTTCTGTACCCACTCGCGATGTCAAACGAGAAAAAAAAAAGAACGCCGGGAGGGGCTTTAGGAACAACTTGGCTCAGACGCCACCACGTGACAGAAGAGGGGTCACGCCCCCCGTCGCAGTTTAAAAGAAAGAGAAATATCAAAGAGCGTCGGGTTCTACATTGTCGGCAGTTGCAGCGCCTTGCTCAAACACAAAGACGTAACAATTATGACAGTTGTTAGTTCACGCTTGTCGTGTTTATACCTGCGCGTTCTTGTCGAGCGTCCTTCTTTGTGCTTCAGCGGCGCGCTACAAGTATGGAGCTGCTTGTAGTTCTTCGTGTGACATTCAAATTTTTTGCTATCGCATTAATTGTTTCGCCCTTGTGGCGACGCTGTCCTTCTAAAAAGATTATGCTGTTGCTTCAATGCTCGACAGAACGCACCGCAAGCCTTCCCATTCGCAGTCTTCTCACCACCTCAAACCCTCCCAGTTCACTTCAATCTACTCTCCCGTAAGGGACAGTAACATGCCTAGCACGAAACGGTCCGAGACAATCCCCGCCTGTTCAGGCGCCCACTATTATAAGAGGCCCCACTCAGTTCAGTTCAGTTTTATTTCCTTAGAGGCCCCCATTCAGAGGGTGTTACATAAGGGGCGAGATTACAAGTAAAATTTTAACAGCGATGATTCAGTTAACATTGCAGATGATCAGTGATGAGTTCTTGGAAAGTTGATGATGAGGTAATGCTGACGATGTCATAGGGCAGGCCGTTCCAGCCTGAAGCTGCTCCGAGGAATAATGAACTCCTCCTCATTCCCTCATCTCATCAATATTATTTTTTGCTGGGCGACAGGCAGCACCTGTAAGTTCGTGAGATGTTAGTGAACTGGACAAATTCTAGTTCATGTCTTTCTTTCGTCCATGTTCTTGCCTTTACACTGTTTTTTTTCTATCTATGTGAATTTGTCTACAAAGAGATATAGAACGGCGACTCGCGGAATAAAGAGAAAGGCTTCAGATAAGCCGACACAGTACGCAGAAAACAGTTCATCCAGTATGCAGTGGCAGCGATGCTCGAAGAGCAATGGCTGAACAAACGGCGTTTGCTTGAACTTGCCATATTTAAGCAATGCCTCAACAGAAAAAACCTGTGCCGCTGTCAATGCCAGATACGATGTTCTTGTTGTTGTTGCTGCAACTTTCGAGACTGGTTCAGCGTTCGCTGGCATGGCGGGTAGTGCACCGAAAATAAGGCACTATGTATTCAGTCGGAACCAGCGTTTCGGCTATCCAGCACCCACACCTCTTTCAAACCTTTCTCACATTCTTGTCCTAAGCGTAGCATGCACTTGCTTTCCTAGCACCAAGGCTGTGCCGCAGCTCTTGAATAGGTTGGCATAAAAATTCAATGTGGAAATTTCAGCCCATTTCTTCACATTTTGTTTTACAGACGGGCATGATGGGAATAGTACTTCAGGCAGAAAATCAAGAAAGTGTAGACGCCATGGCTTTCTGAGTGAACTCTCTGGTGCAGCGCTGCAAGCACCATGGCTTCAGCGTTTACAAGCACGATTTCATCCTGCCTCGCTTCTGTAACGTCCTCCTTTTGTTACGATGCAAATGCACGACTGAGGCAAAGCGGAATTTTGCAATCTCATCGTGAAGTAGCCAAAACAGCACACTGACGCACAGAGAGGCACCAGGGTAGAGAATGAAAATACATTTTCCGGCAATATCGAAATACAAAATAAAAACTCGTGTTTTAACTACACTCAAGTCCATAACGCCTAACGTTTTTTTTGTGGCTAATCTCATACACAATATAATTTTCGATTTAAGATACTACTTACAAGATTAATTTATTAAGACCTTAGAGGCCTTATCAAACTCGGGAAGTGACCGTCAACGTCAACACGAGTTGTGCGAAAAACCATCATCACAAGATGTCGTCAGAAATTACCAAAACTTGTGATGTTATCATAACGTCACTTTGACGTGACATAACGTGACGTGACATGGTGACATCATCACATGAAATTGTCGCTTAGCCATAAGTGGGCCGATCCCGATTGTCACGATCCTTTTAAAGAGACAAACAGCTGTTTATGAACAATGAACCCTGCTATCTTCATGTTAACAACACAGTTTAAGCTGTCTCTTCGGCAGATAGTTTTTCACAGTAATACGGCAGATACCCTGGCCCACAGAGCACGCTGCCTGATCCCGTGCACGTTCGCTTTGTAAGCTACCCTGTAAAGCGTGCTCGGCCTGTACGACAACGCTGCATGAGTGTGAAGCCAACTTGACAAAAGCGTAAGCGAATGAAATAAAGAAGTGTTCGGGTGAAAGTGATTCGTTCTGCCTGTATAACAACACTGCATTAGTGTGAAGCCAACTTGACAAAAAGCGTATGCGAATGAAATAAAAAATCGTAGTTGTTGGGTGAAAATGATTCGTTCATATTGCATTTTTTATCAGTGACTAGAGCAACATCATTTTCGTTTTTATACAATAATTTATGTGCGTCTACACACACAATTACCTCTCTCAACTTAGCTAACGGTGATTTTTTCCTTACCTTAACAAAAAACTTGTAACTCATGAGAATTTAACCAACATTCTCGAAAAGCATACTAATGCAGGGCCTTGTAGACTTAGTTATTCGTAATGAACTAATTTAGCCGTGTCACGTTAGCTATACCAAAGCTGACACAAAAGGAAACGAACCTGCAGCGTAATGAAGGATCATTAGCCTAAATTAGGCTAACCAAATTGCCCTCGGCAACCTGAGATTTAAAGGAGAAAGATCGTCAGAAGAAGAGAAACAAAAATATAGGCAAGATAATGCAGCCTCCTAAATAGCCTGACATCAAAGGAAATTGGGATTGTATTGGGAAGGTATTCGTGGGCTACGTTGTCTCGAATTCGGGCCAACCTCTAAGGGTTCCACAAAGAAAGCGAAATGCAAGGCACGTGCTCAGTCCACCTCACAAGGTTGATGACATCTACCTCTCAGAGGGATAAACCCGTGATCACACTTTAATGACATCGGCTGTTCTCCACATTTCATTACCTCTGCGAACGTTCATAGACATCGAAACATGTCGTTAGCAAGAAAGTGAAACTTTCTTGTGCTCGCTCCTATACGACAACTCACCACTTTTTTCTGTTCGAGCGTTTTGAGTACCAAACGTCGCGAAGAGCTGACACCATAATTTCGCCGTTCACCCAAATCAGAAAGGCATGGCTTAAAGGCTGTCTCTCTTTCTCTCTCTCTCTCTTTTTTTTTTTTTGCGATTCGAGACACACGATACCCGTAGAGTCGAGAATCGACAGCAGTATGGAATCCAGGGAAGCTTGGGCCCTTAGCTTAGCCGTTTAATTTTATTCAATGAGAGAGACCGGCCATGTATTTTGTATTGTATCCAGACTTGCTCTAGCACACTGCTTTTTTCCTTTTCTCTCTGTCTCCTTCTCTCACTCTTTCTTGAAATTGGATGTTTCAACATGTCAAATCAGAGAAATGAAGCAAGAATAACATCATCTTGAAATCCGAGTCCCCCCCTTAAAAAAAAAAAAAAAAAAAAAAAAAAAAAAAAAAGGATGTAATTTGACCTCCTTCATGAAGCCCTTCCGGTGAATAAAAGATATATGCCGTTTTAAGGGTCATTATATAAGGTTTCAGCGGGGAAGCAGTGGGTTCCTATATTAAGACTTTCTCTTCAAAGCTTTTCTTTGAAATTTCGGTACTAAAATACAAGTTAACGTTCAACCTTTGTCTGGGTGCGCGGTCATGAATAAATTCTTTAAACTTTATTTTCTGCAGAACTCGCAGGTCATTATCTCTGATGCTTAGCCCCAACGATATGATGCAATATAGAATAAAAGCTATTTTCGTCAGTCTTTAGCAGAGATGGCGACCATATTACGATATAGTGTGATTTAAATTACTGTGGCAGAAGGCATTTACACATGACTGTAGATGTTTGAGGTTACATAAGGAATAGTAGCCCTAATAGGTCTTTTGGGAATGATGTACTTCATTTAGCAAATGCATGCCTTCCACATATTTTTTTCTCGGCCTCTGAATGTAGTACCTAAAAAGTATGCAGAGATTTAACTCTCAATGTAGAAGTTATTAAAGACTACAGCTGCTGTAACGGAAGGAGGTTCACGTCATGAACCGCTAATATTGTATCAATCAATGGCGTAGCCAAAAATTTTTTTCGGGGGTAGGCATTTGAACGATGCTCTACGATTTATGTATGTTCGTGCGTGCGTTTGTATGTGTGCGTGTTTATATACACAAGCAATATTGAAAAATTTAGGGGGGGAGTTGAAACCCCGCATTCCCCCCCCCCCCTGTCTACGTCACTGTAATTTACATTCCCACGGTGTCGACCACCTGCTCTGAGAGACACACTGGAGTCCCATTGAAGCGGACGCAGTAGGTCTACCACCCTCATGCCTGAGGTGTGCTAGCATGAACGTACTTGCATAAAAGCCACCGCGGAAGCGAGCGCTCTATGGGAACTTTCAATGGAACGCGGCGGCAGGCTTTCCGCAACGCCCACGCCTCAACGAAAACGCTTTTACGACGGGCTCTTATTACGAGCGCCACGAAACTTCTGACGACTGCCGCCGCGACGGTATCGTGCGACCAAGCCTCGTGGAGCTCCGAAATGTGCCATCTATATTACGCCCGTGCCCACCAGTATAAAGGTGCACGTCCCTTCCCCCCGCCCCCCTCCACACACACACACACACACACACACACACACACACACACACACACACACACACACACACACACGCACACGCACACGCACACGCACACACACACACACACACACACGTGTGTGTGTGCTGGGAGTTGCACTCAGCTTTATAAATAGCGTGCAATACTGGGGTGGTTTGCTTGTCTCCTCGCAGCAGCTCCGTTCCGACTGAGATCTAATTCAGTGCTTTCAACAGTTACTTCAACGTGTTGTGTACATAGGCTTAGTGCTAAATGAAGGCGTTGCCTGTTTTGCGGCATGAAAGCGGATAAACTGCGCCAACAGAATGTTCAAATTCGCGGGTTACCCTATGCATTTGCCTTTAAAACGACTCGAAAGCGACAGCCGTCCCTTTTTTCTTTTCAGTCGATATCCTGATCCTCCCACGCCACCCTCTAAGATATTTCTGCACCTAGCGCAGTTTTGCGCTGCCTCCAAGATCGGAGGCATTGCGAGCTTTCTTGCACCTCACCTGGTTTTGCATTGCCTCCGTGATCGGCGTACCTTTGACCGAGCGACGATGTCACCTGATGACGTCATACGGTGACGTAATGGGACGTTATATCGACTTCGTGATGACTTCATAACGAAATTGATGAGGGCGGCAATTTGGGCTTGTTGCTATTGTTGCATGATAATGGATGGAGCGCAGGCTAAAGACAAGGACAAAATAGAGACACATTCGACACAAAAGCAGCAGCCTGACTACGCCCACTGCAGGGCAAAGGTCTCTCCCATGTTCCGCCAATCAACCCGGTCCTGTGCTTTCTGCTGCCACGTTATACCTGCAAACTTGTAATCTCATCTGCCCACTTAATTTTCTGTCTCCCCCTCACGCGTTTGCCTTTTCTTGGAATCCAGTCAGTTACCCTTAATGACCAGCGGTCATCCTACCTATGGGGTATATATGTGCATTTAAACGTGGGAGTGTCAGTTGCCGCCGCTAGTAGCTATGAGCGTGAAGTTATCTTGCCGCAAGTTATCATTGGCAAGTCATCTTTTGGTGCACTTTTCGTTTTTCACATTTACATTACAATTACTTCTAATAACATCCCCCATACTCTCATTGGCATCATTTTCTTCTAGTTCTCATCAATACCGTGTCTAACAAAGAAAAGGGATCCCTTACATTGTCACTTCTTTCCTGGATGGATGGATGGATGGATGGATGGATGGACGGACGGACGGACGGACGGACGGACGGACGGACGGACGGACGGACGGACGGACGGATGGATGGATGGATGGATGGATGGATGGATGGATGGATGGATGGATGGACGGATGGACGGACGGACGGACGGACGGACGGACGGACGGACGGACGGACCGGACGGACCGGACCGGACCGGACCGGACCGGACCGGACCGGACCGGACCGGACCGGACCGGACCGGACCGGACCGGACCGGACCGGACTGGACTGGACTGGACTGGACTGGACTGGACTGGACGGACGGACGGATACAACTTTATTAAACGTGCGGCAAGGCTTAACGCGACTCGGGCTTAGGTCTCCCACAGGGAAACGTCAAGGCCTTGTAGCGCAGGAGGAGGTAAAAGAAGAAAAGAAACTAAGATACACCTCGCAGACCATTGTGAATGCGGCGCCGCTCACTCATCTTGAAGAAGAGGAAATTGTCCTGGAGGTGGCGGTGGGAGCCGCCTCAGAGCTGAGAATGGATAGATGAACGGTGGAATGTAAACAAGAAAAAAAAAAAACAGAGGAGAGTGTGTAAGAGGGAGCCGACGGCGCGAGCTTCAAGTTGCCCGAGGCGAACAGAGCAAGGCTCGAGCCTTCCCCCGACAGGGGCGGTTCGAAGAATCACCTCGTATCGAGAATTTGGATTGTGCTCTCCGCGGGACCTCCTAGGAGCTGTAATTCGATCTTCCTCCCGGGGCGTGACGCGGGACAAGTATGTGGAGCCTATGACGCAGAGCAGCCCGTCCAGATTCATTGCTGTTATATTGGCGGTACTAGCGTGGTACTGTTACTATTATTCCAATAAATACTGTAAAAAAAATGTTCCACGGCCCCTTATGCACTTGATTAAGACTATTGCAAGGCGAAAGTCACATTTTTTATTCTTCTCTTCGATGTATTGATCTTTCCCCCGATAGTGTCTCGTGTGGTCCCGAATTTTTTTTCGCCAAGAATTTCTCTCTCTATCTCTCCCTGTACTCGTCATCTCGGCCATAAGAGTTGTCGCATCCCACACCGGGCAAATCCGCGTGTGTTTTCTGAGAGTGAAGCAGAAAAGGAAGAAGAGGACGAAGAAATCGCGTGCAGGTTTATTACGGCGATAATTTTGTACCTAAGACACACGGCAAACCTCGAGCGTAACAGCTATGCTCTAAAACAAGATCAAGCGAGAAGAAAACAAACGTGCTCGAAAAATTCTCGAGAAGAGCACGTCACGCTCACCCGCTATACAAAAAGAAAGATTGTCGTTTTCTAACGTTCCTGAACCAATATTGACTCAGCATGCTATTAATATACTCCATCTGGTTGACGCTAAGTGACTGAAGGCTGGTGAACGCATGGTGACACGAAACCAAGCATCGTAATAAGATCCCGTCGTAAAAGCGTTTTCGTTGAGGCGTGGGCGTAGCGGAAAGCCTGCCGCGCTGTTCCATTGAATGTGCCCATAGAGCACTCGATTCCGGGGTGGCTGTGATGCAAGCACGTTCATGCTAGCACGCCCCAGGCATGAGGGTGGTAGACCTACTGCTTTCGCTTCAATGGGACTCATGTGTGTCTCTCAGAGCAGGTGGTCGACACCGTGGGAATGTAAATTAAGGTGACGTATACTCTGTTTCAGAAGTTCCCTTAAGCACTGTGGAGGCTACAGGGCCCATTAGCCAATAGGAAGGGTGATTAGCTCCTCCATATGTATTCGTCCGCGCCGCGTCGTCTGCTAGCATCCTCCTGCCGTCTGCGCGCACACGTTCAGCAAGCAGACGGCAGCGCCGAAAAAAATAGAACATGGCTGCCCGCATCAAGGCTGCTGCTCTCCGCCTCGAGTTTCACACGTCGTCGTCGTGCGCTCTGTGGCCCGTAAGTACCAAACAGACGCTTGTATTTGCTTTAGATTTATGTCTTGGAGCTTCGGCAGCAATGTATTCGTGACTACATTGCGCTATTTCCATGAACCGCTATCAAATTCTCGGTGCGTTAGGCTTAGCAGGCGTGGTTAAAGCAATAGCTTATCTTGCCAATAACGACAGAGCGTACCTGATGCTTTGTCCTGATCGTGAGATGGCGCAAAGCGATAGCTCATTACACCATTCATTTGTTGCGCTTTTTGAGCGAGCGTCAAGGGCAAGTTCGGATCGAAGCGGGTGGTCGCGTCTGCATGGGCGCTGCCATGTTGATTTTTAACCACAGTTACCGACGGTTACTGATACAACAATTAAAGAAATACGACGTAAATGCGATGCAGAATAAACAAATTACTTATTGATGTGCAGAAGCAGATGCTAAAGAAGGGCAAATGTCTCAACCATGCCAACTGCAAGGCAATTATATCTTGATCTATGTTTTCCTGCGCAAGCGTGTGGCTTGTTTACACCCCGTAGCTTTGGCAGTGCTGAACGGTAGTGATGAAACAGAGTATAGACAGGAAGGGGGAGGGGATTGCGGGGGTTCACCTTACACGAAATCAAGCATTTGGTTGAAAACAGCAGCCTATAAATAGCTCGACAGAACTGTCGTGGCTTTCAGCGTGGATGGCAACTAAGTCCGTGCTTTCAATGCATTGTTTTGCCCAAATTCTTCACCGCCCACTCCATTGCTATAGAAGAAATGGTGTCAGGTGAGTTTATATATACATGCTGCAGGCTCGTGTGGAGCCGTTCCACGAATCGCTATTCATCGCGCACTTAAAAAAAATACAGGATGTATTTTTAAAATCAACGCCCAACCGCAGGTAACGCAGTAAAGATACTTCCGCCTGAGAGCATTAAAGTAGCGTTTGCTGAAGTTTTCTGGAATAAATCCCAACTCGTCTTTTCAGCGGGTGGGATTATTCCGTTGTGAGAAGAGCCGTAATATACGCACTTCTAAGCTGGGTTAAGGACGTTAGGTTAGGCAACCTTCGTTGGAAGCACCGCTGCCTGCTCTGATGTACAGTCACGAGCTTTACTGGCACGTGCTCTCGCACTGCATTCTAAATCCTTCGACCCAATTTATTACCTCACTTATTTATATCTCATAATAAGTAACACGTGTGCGAATTAGCATAAGTGCTATGAAATGAACGTGCTTCCGTCTCGCCGTTTATTTTTGGTTCTTCGTTCAGGAACGAGACTTTCACTGTGAGAAACCATTTCTTAAGGCGTATTCATTATCATAGCCCAGCAGTTCCGAGCCCATTCCAACTCCCTTCTTTCGTGTTTGTGTGTGTGCCTTTATCAACTCCCGTGTAAAAAAAAGTATCCCCTTTCGTTCTTGTTCCCACCCACAAAAGAAACACTTGCCTTTTTTATTTATTTATTTATTTATTTATTTATTTATTTATTTATTTATTTATTTATTTATTTATTTATTTATTTATTTATTTATTTATGTTAAAGGCGGACGCCTCATCAAATGCGAGAAGTGCGCGTTGGCGACGGCAAGCGTCGATGTCCACACGAGAGATACATGAAATCATCATCTTTTGATTGCGTCCTAAATTGCCAAAAATTGTGACGTCATCATGATGTCACTATGGCGTCACTGATGACGTCATCGCATGTCATCGTCGCTTGGTCAAACTTAAAGTGGGCCGATCTTGGAGCGACTGCAACACCTCGTTGGGCACAAAAAGCTTTCGGGGAGAGTTGGGGGGGGGGGGGGGGGGGGAGCCAATACATTTGACTGATAAGAAAAAAGGACAAGAAGATGGCTTTTCCATTCCGGTCGTCTCAGGCAAATGCGTATGTAACCGTGTGCATTTTCTCTTTCTGCTGCTCTTTCATTGTGCCTTGCTTTCCTGGGGAGAGAGAGAGAAGTATTTTAATGAATAGCTGGAGATGTTTTTCTGGCTTTTCGCCTGACATGCTACTCCAGGGGCTGGGTGATGATTATGATATATACACTGATAGACACATAACACAGCCACACACACGTAGGCTACGTTATTTACAAAGTTTAATTCAGGCTTCTGGCCCGCAAGAAAGTCAGCAGCGCTTTCGTGGCGCGTAACGCACTGGAGCTGGTTTGCCATGGGCCCAGAATATGTCTCAACTCCAAGTTCCAGTCCCGTTGGAGATTTAAGGCCGCCTTTAGAGACTGTCGCTCTGGTGCGTGTAGCCTGCATTCACAGGGGACATGATTGAGATTTTCTGAGACGTTGCATCGGACACACAGTGGTGAGTCCGACAGTCCAATCTTGTTCCTAACGTAGTTGGTGTATGCTACGTTTAATCTGATGCGGTGCAAGCATGTTTCCTCGAGAACCAATAATTAAAGAATGCCTCAATAGGCATTGCAGCTACAGAGCATGTCGTAAACTTAGTCCGGGAGGGGAGAGCAGAGGGAGGGGCTTTCAGTAGCGTGCTAAGTCCCCCCTGTGCCGCCATAGAAAATCCCGGAAGCGGACCGATAAAGCAAGTGCATTGCGAAAAGAAGGCCAGCCACCTCGCTTACGAACATGAGCGAGAACATTGACTCTCACGACACTACAGCGGCGTCGAAACACAGACTCGGGCGGCAACAACAGCACGAATAAACGAATAAATATATATATATTAAGAAGGCGAGGATCCGGGCTAGCGGAGGCGACGAAACGGATAAACACAACAACTCCCGAGAGCCAAGTGATCTGCTACCGGCGGCTAGAAGTTCCAGGGACCAAAGGAGTGCACGACGTACGACCACTTGCGAAGCTTGCCGCAGTAGAAGCAGCAGCCATGTCGTAGACGTCTCGTGCTATTTGCATAACACATTCGGCCTCCCGGTATTTACATAAACGCGCAGGAGGACAAACACGAGGAACGAGCGCCGTCCCCGAAAGACAGAGGCGGTAAGAGGAAGGATGCTTCACGAGACTGCACCGTTCAGTCTGCCTTCCTTTCTGTTTTATTTACTGCCGCCTCAGGGTGTCACGGTCAGTTATTTCATAAGTACGGTGCAGTGAGGCAAAAGGTAGCGCTGTGCAATGGAAGCAGCAAGTATAACCACGTGAATCCGTTCGCAGGAATTACCGCTGCGGAAGTTTGATGGTTCTGGTGCTCGACTGCTGTTCCGAAGGTCGTAGGATCGAGTCCCCGCCACGGCTGCTGCATTTCAATGGATGCAATATGCTAGTGTCCAGTGTGCTTATATTTAGTTGCACGCTAAAGAACCACAGTCGGTTGAAATTTCCGGAGTCCCCCACTACGGCGTCTCTGATAATCTTACCGTGATTCTGGGAAGTAAAACCCCAACTATTACTGTAACGCGATAGCGTTGAAGAGCTTGTTTCGCAGAAATTCCGGTGTCGGCGTTGGTGTCGGCGTTGTTGGTTGTGAGCGAAAAATCATCATCTTGTCCGTGACCGAAAAATCGAGAAAGACGCAAATAAAATAAATAATAAAAATTTCCGGGTCCGAGTGAGGATCAAACCCGGGCCGTCTGCGTGGCAAGCAGGTGTTCTACCACACAGCCACGCCTCTGCTTGGAAATACAGTGAAAATAACTTCGTCTGCTTGGAAATGCAGTGAAAATAACTTTTATGCTTCGCAAATGCAAGCGTCCTTTATATAGGCATCGAAATATAACATGTAATATCCCAGGAATATTGCGTGGTACAAGCGTACATTGCCATCGGGCGTCAGAATATGCGACTATCATAACGATTTCGAAGTTTAAAGCCGGCCACCCATTACAAACGGCACGCACCTTACTGCGCGTATTCCCTTAACACCACGTAGTGGGTGCATAGCAAGTATGCACTAAGTGGTTGAAGTAGGCACTCGGGACAGGATGAGCCAGCTTCTCGTAGGCGACAAACAAACAAACAATATCGCTATCGCGTTCAACTCTTAAAGGCGAAGATTAAGGGTCCCCCCAATTTTTTACTATAATAATAATAATAATAATAATAATAATAATAATAATAATAATAATAATAATAATAATAATAATAATAATAATAATAATAATAATAATAATAATAATAATAATTAATTATTATTATTATTATTATTATTATTATTATTATTATTATTATTATTATTATTATTATTATATTACTTTACCTTAAGCTAAGAGGAGTACTGCACTGTCCCTTCCTTACTTTATCAGTACATTATCTCTCAGACTCCGCTTCATTTTATCCGCATCTCAGAACACTGCATGTTCTGGCACTGCACAGTTTTACGGACGCTATATGTGCACATAGCGAACCCTTTCTCCTTGGCAAAACTTGTTCCCATGGATCCGTCCGTTCTGGGCCATTCGCCACAATGTATCCGTTCGTGTTACATTGGTCATTGTACCATGTCTTCTATCCCTCGGTTCGATATTGTTTTCTGCTGAATCATAACCGCTTATCTTTCGCCTTCCTTGCTTGAGGGTGTTTCCTCTCTCATTGAGTATCAGCTCTACTCTACTTGAAGTTCGTCGACGCCTTTTGTTTCGATTGCACTCGAGACGCGCTCGACCTCCTCTATTTCTACGTGCACGTGGTTTTAAACCTTTTTTTTCTTCTTAGCTTTCTAAGAGCCTGTATTGTAGGTGTCTTCTAGAAAGCAGCTTGCCGCAACACGCTAAGAGCGAAGCAAGGAACCAGTGTAAAAGCTAGCGAAATTTACTAGCGACAAGCTGTCCCATCCACCTTCTCTAAAAAAAAAAAAAAAGTAGAAAACTACGTAAACAGCAGCAGTGACGAGCAAACATGAACTACGGCCACACTATGGCGTCTTTCACGTGTGTCAGTGTTTCGCTTGCAGCTATCGTGTCGTTCGACTTTGTTATGGCACTTAGCCAACTCTTGCCTAGTCGCTCTCATAACAGCCTAGTCGCTCTCATAATATAGTATAGAAGGATTGAAAGCTGGGCTAGTTGGTGACAGTACTTGAACATTTTTGAAGCAGCGCAACGACGACACGGATGGAGAGAATAGAAGCAGCACTGTGGTTTGTGCTTCTATTCTCGCCGTCCGTGTCGTCGTTGCGCTGCTTCAAAAAAAATGTTCAAGCTCTCATAATAGTCTGCAAAGTGAGGTCTAAATTTAATGTGAGCATAACAACGTGCTTGCTATACATGTCGGAGCTTCCCGTTCCGTCCAGTTGTTGCACTCCCACTATTATAGCATCGCACTCACATTGAACTTGGAAGAATGCGAAATGTACCATCAGCGTCTTCGGAACAGCGCCCTACGCCACTGATGCCGCGTCTTCGTCCGAATCGCAGAGTGGATAGGACCTCTTATTTATTTGTTTATTTATTGGAAAATACCCTACAGGCCCGAAGGCATTAGGGGGGGTTACAGTAATATCAAAAATAAACTCATAATGAACAACGCTACAGTGCAGGTTAATAATAACATCAAAATACTTCGTAACAAAATTAACAATGCAATCAGTCGTCATATATAATTCAACAGTACACAAAGAGCAGATTACAGCACGTTAATCAAAAGACTGCGCAACACTTCACAATATAAAAGCTTGAAAGATAGACGATAAAAAAAAAAAAGAAAGCCGAGCAAGTATCCAAAGAGATGTCGAAGACGCTATAGCGAGCTTTTCAAGTTGGCTGTCAATTTCGAGGTTGCGTGCGCACCCCTGAAACGCATTCAATTTTCTGATTCATTGAGCAACACTGGAGCATGAAGGACCCTTTCTGTCTCCCCCATTCTCCTTTCTCTTTTCCCTTTTCGAGTCCCCGTTTCTTTAGCGCTTCTTTGTTCCGTAGCAAGGACAAAAGCTTCGAAGTAAGTGCTGCAAAAAACACAAACAAAATGTTTCTTGTCAAGCTTTGCCTACTGAAAAAAAAAAAAAAAGCAAACAAAAATATAGTGTGGTACAACTCCCACTCGGCAACTAAAATGCGCCTCCGTCAGCGCTCAAGCTCAGCATGACACTCATCCTCACTCTTTTTTTCTCTTTTCTGCTCTCATCTCAACGTTGTGGTTGCGCCACAGAGTTGCCTAGAGCCCGTGGTGCGGGCTCTTTTTTCCTCCTCGCGCAAGGCGTCACCGAGGCTTCTTTACTGTTCGCTACGTAGGTGTCACCGGAAGAATTTTTACAGTGAAAGCTGTTATGAGATCACAACAAGGGTCGTTCCTGCGCCGTAGTTGTCCGCCGCCGCCACCGCCGGTGTCCGTAACCAATATCGCACGAAATAAGAAAAAAACCAAATAAATAAAAAAACACCTATGACAGAATGGGAATCGAACCCGGGTCCTCTGTGTGGCAGCCCAGCACTCTACCACTGAGCTACCCCGCTGCTTGAAAGTGCGGTGCAAACTGACCCTATGCAAGCTTCATGTCGGACAAGGAATCGCGTTAATATGTGTTGTAAAGCGTTTTAGAGCAGTAAAGTAAGAACCAGGCGTCACGCAATGCGAATTGCGTAACGAGTGGGTTGTTCAATGCTCCAACCCGTTACAAAAGCCTGGGGCATAATTCTGCATCGTCGTCAGCCACAGCATCAACAAAGTGCACATATGCGCCACAAGAGTGTAGCGGGTACCGCGCTTTTCCGCAGAATGACGAATAATGGCATAGTAGACGCTTCGCCGCTACACAAAAATTATGATGATTTATGGCGTAGTGGGTACCATGCAAGTGGGCTTGTAGTAGTTGCCCCAATACTGTTTAAAAAAAGGATCAGAAAGGCAGCTCTCCCAGCTTTCGCTGTGACTGTGCTGCGCGTTCCGTGCAGGCCTGGCGGTTTTTTTTGTTCAACTCCTTGGTGTCACATTTGTGACTCTGGCGAGACTGAAAAGTGCCCGTTTTGCTACTTTGAGAGGATTCTCAACCGTTTGAACGGCACCTAAGTGGCGTTGAAGGCGAGAGAACATGAGAAATATGAAAAAGGACAACTAGCTGGAACGTTAGTCAAAACATTACCTCTTGGCTACGTTCACTTGCAAAAGGAGCAGGTAGGAAAGAGAAAATGTCCGAGATTTTTGTCAAACGCAAGTCAGCTCTCCAATTTGAAGTTGGAATAACGAAATTTCGCTTTCTAGGGCTACTACAGTTTACAGAGCTAAGCTTTCCCCTTCAGCGGTAACTAACTTCATTCAAATCGCTTATCTCAGTGCATACGTCTTTGTCTAGCTTTGCGTCCGTTGCGTTCTCTTTTTTTGTTGTGCGCGGCCATAAGCCGTCACGATCCAACCTGTCCACCAGTACGTGTTAAGCAAGTACATTCACTTCTGTGAAGCTGTTGAACCGTAAAAACACTTTTACGTTTCCCCAGACATTCAAGTTGCTGGATCCTGCTTTCTTATTTCCACAACATTGCCATGAAGGTTCTCTGAATGCATGATAGGCAAACAAAACAAAAAAATTAAGGCAGCTTTGCACTAGGCGGGCCAAGCCTGAAGGAAGTGTGGTGTTGGGCAGCCTTATCTTTTTTTCTTCGGTTTGCTTTTAAATGCGAATGCATTTCTTAGTCGGGCTATGTCAGGCATCCGGCGTTGTCCGGCGGCGGGGTCCGCGGGGAGGAGGATAGGTTGAGGAGGTGTCCGCGCGCCGGCAGGTGTTATCTCTCCGCTCTCACTCCCTCTCCCATATCAACAGCTGCGGGCGCGCGCTTATCCTCGCCCCTAGAAAAGTGGAGAGGAGGAGCGCGCTCTGGTGCGTGAGGGCGCTCGCATCGCGGGAGCTCGGCGGAGCTCCCGCGATAAAAAAAAAAAGAAAAAAAACAGGCGATGCGCCGTGCTCCCGACCGGGCTGCAGAAATTAGGCGCCTTTTCCTTCTTCGAACCACAACCACCATATATAAATGGAGTGAAGCGCGCGCGAAATGCATTCGCATTTCCTCACGATTCCCTTCGGGAAGGTGGGGGCATTTTTTTTCTTTCCTCCTCCCTTTCTTACTTTTTGTCTTTTTTTAATTTTTTTTTAACTTTTTGCTTTCTTTATTTCAGTGTATTTCTTCCTCTCTTTTTTATTTATTTATTTCTTTTGATTTCAGTGCAAAAAACAGTAAAAATAACACGGGGGTACAACATTCATGCCGTTTTTTTCACGAATGCTCTTGAAGAACAAAACGAAAAGACAAGCAGTGTTACTCCAACTATATTCAAATCAAACAAACAATGAGTTATAACACGCACGCAAGCACACACACACGCACGCACACCCCCTCCCCCCCCCTTCACACACACACACACGCACACGCACACACACACACACGCGCAAAAAAAGCAAGAAATACGCAAACGATCTCATCTGTGGCGAAAATGCTTGTCAGCGAAGCTGTCATTCTACATATAGCGGCTATGGTGAATACTATGTCACAATTTTATCATTGAGCTTTGTCGCGATTTGCACTGTATTCCACGCTCTGTTTGCGATTTATGTTAGCTTGTTTTCGCAAACTTAAGCGAACACACTTGCGCAAGTAATTTTGTATGGGGCCGTGTAGCACGCCTTTCATGTATGCAGGCTTGCGCTGGCTGCCTTCAAGTGATACGTGTACTCTTGTGTGTACAACCTAGTAAAACCTAGCTGTCACCTCTCTGTCGGCTGCTTGCACTGCTGCGCGACAGTTGTGGTATGAATCGACGCATGCCAGCCAAGAGGGCACCGAAAAATGCCCCGCGATGCAGCGAGTGAGACGTGAGAATGCGTTCGCTGTCGCCGAGAACCGGTAACGTTTCTGATTTGTTGGCAAGCGGGTAGAAACAGAGCTCTTAAATCACGTCAGCAGCGAACTCGGTCCCCAAATCGGGACACGCTCACGGATAAATCGGCGGAGTTTATGGAACCGACGCGCCACCTGGGAAAAACTGCAGAAAGCAACCCGCATCGTTGCAGACGTCGCCTGACTTCGCTATGATTGCGTGATTTGCCGCTGCGAGAGTTAGGAATATTGGTCTATGAATATAACAATTCGCAGTCGTCAACTTGCAAGCCTTTCGCATTGGTGGGTGTTTTAATGGACTGAGAACATCTTAAACAACTCTGCTGTATGTAGCTGGGCTAACACTTATGCCGAACAGATCGGCACAGACGCAATGAGAGCACTGTCAAAGGAGCCAAATGCATATACCTTCAGCCTGACTAGGCTATCTGTATAGCCACAGTTGTTTCTCTGGGTATCGTGCAAGTTTTCTGGTCTGTAGCTAATCAGGATGGTCAGTTAACATTGCGCCAGGAAAATGTCCTTGAAATAGGTTGCAATTTCAGCACATCTTTTAGTTGAATATTTGGAAATATTAAGTACGAAGTGGTGGCGCATCGCATTGAAAGGAGTCAACTCATAATAATAATTGTTGGAGTTTAACGTCCTAAAACCACGATATGAATATGAGAGACGCAATAGTGGGGGGTGCCCGGTAATTTCCACGACCTGGGGTTTCTCAACGCGCACCTAAATCTTCGCGACACTGACCTCTAGCATTCCGCCCCCGTTCCATTGCGGTCACTGCGGCCGGGATTCGAACCCGTGACCTTCGGGTCAGCAGCCAAACACCATAACCTGTAGACCACAGCGGAGCGGGAGAGGTGTTTTACGGAGCAAATCCGCAAGCTCTCTTCAGAGAGCTTGCGGATTTGCTCTGACCTGGCCGACGAGCAAGCGCTGACCGACCAGGCAGAACGGGCGGCTAAGGCCAGTGGGGCCCTCGGTTAATTGTCCTCCCACCAGAAACTTATGTTCAGTTAAAGTTCTTTCGTTCTGTCCTGTTCTGTGAAGCTCTATAACACATCAAAGAAACTCAATTTATTGGGTTTTTATTGTTCACCAAAAGATGGCGAAACAATCCGCAAGTCCCCGCTATCTTGAATAATGTCGTGTTAGCATTCTGATGCAAGGAACATACGTAGATTTTTGCAACTAATATCAGTGGAGAACTATGGAGAGAAACGAAAGCTCTAGACAGCTGCTGTTTTGAGGCTGTCGTGAGTACACTCTGCGCTGTTTGCGTCGCTTCAAAGTGGACCAAGGAAACGTCATCGCCAAGCCTCGCGACACTCTAATGTAGCTGGAGGACACATCTAGTTTTCAAGCCTTGTACCTCCCATATACAACAGTTCAACTTGTGCCGCAAAAGGGAGAGTTGGGCTAGTCGATTTGGGTTCATTTTGAAGCAGCGCCAAAGACGAAGGACACAGAAGACATAACGAGAGGTGCGTTACAACACGAAGTCTTCACAACACGAGCATGTTGTTAAGTCTTCTGTGTATTTCATAGCATTTTGCGCTGTTTTGAAATGAACTTCAACTTGTATGATGAGAACGCTAAAGTTTCAATGTTATGAACTACAAATACTAATTCGTGTGTTACGAACCGGAAATCAAAAACATTTTCTCTTATTTGAATGCCACTGTCCCGTGTTTAAAAATGGTGCATGTGCATAAGGAAAGCATCCATCACAATGTGTGCCATTTGGGTTGCTACACCGATGATCCAGGAAAGGTAGAAGTTTAAGTGTAGATAGAGGTTGAAGAAATGAAAAGTAATTGGACACTGGTTTTCACTGGAGTCAACGTTTCAACAAGCGGTCTCATCTGCTTCAAGGCTGCAGCCTTGAAGCTGCAGCCTCGAAGACAAGATGACTTGTCGAAACCTTCGCTCCAGCAACAGCTCGTATACACAAATATTTCATTTCTAGTCTGATGCTGTATCATATATTTTCACGTCAATTCACGGCATTTGAAGCTCAGTTTACAATTGTTTTTCGTCTTCTGTGAGAACATAAGTATAAATATGATGCCGTGCTTTTATTCGACATGGAAACCTGACAATAAAGTAAGGCCTTGTAGCTACAGCAAAACGAAAACTAAATGAATTTTGCCTTGTAAATGGCTTCTCACTTTGTAATTAAAACTCTCACTGTTGATTGTTCTTAGGCAGATTGATGGCGGGTGTTTCGCATCCGAGTAAAACTTTTCTACATATTTCCGTGCTGCCTCAACTGACATTACAGTCAGTTTACTTTCAGAACTCGTAAACTGACGTCCGTACTGTCGTCCAGTGCACGAAACGCTGATTGATGCGTTTCAACAGTCCGAACGAAAATGGAACGCGGGCTATGAAAGGCGTTGTTTTGATGGTTCCCGGATTAGCTTTGTCCATTTAGTTGCCTTCAAAGAATGTTCCAAGATATAAATATGACAGACAGACAGACAGACAGACAGACAGACAGACGGACGGACGGACGGACGGACGGACGGACGGACGGACGGACGGACGGACGGACGGACGGACGGACGGACGGACGGACGGACGGACAGACAGACAGACAGACAGACAGACAGACAGACAGACAGACAGACAGACAGACAGACAGACAGACAGACAGACAGACAGACAGACAGACAGACAGACAGACAGACAGACAGACAGACAGACAGACAGACAGACAGACAGACAGACAGACAGACAGACAGACAGACAGACAGACAGACAGACAGACAGACAGACAGACAGACAGACAGACAGACAGACAGACAGACAGACAGACAGACAGACAGACAGACAGATAGACAGATAGATAGATAGATAGATAAAAATATTTAATGCAGGACAGTTTGAGTGAATACGCATTTAGGTCCGTACAAAAGGAAAAAAATAAAGAAAGGCGACACAAACCCGGAAATGGCGGAAATGTTAAAGCAGAACAATGTCTTGTCGATTATGACCAGCACGCGGTATTTAAAGGGCGTGCGTTTTAACTATCATATATTATTAGGTATTTCACCATGTCTTTCGTGCGAATGAAATTGTCGAAGGGAATCACAATTACATCGCTACGTTCTCACTTTCACGGTTGCCGCCTTTGATGAAACACAAACGATCAAAAATTAACCTTACGACCCCTTTATATGAGGCAACGTCTTTCAGAATTCCAATGAACTGTTTCTCCACGTCTAGACACGTATGAATCAGCGTTTGCCGCCAGCTAGCGCATCACGGGCATATGCGCACGCACGTGGAGATGCTTTGGCAGGATGATTGAAGTGTTGCAAACTTTCCGCGGAACCGTAGGAACCGTAATGCTGCGTACGGCCGAATATGTTTCGTTTGTTTGTTCGTTTTATTGATTAAGGCAGTACTGCTCAAAGGAACGGAGCGGACGCGCCTAATGATGAATCCGAGGCTGCTGAGGGCATCAATTCAAGACGCAGTATTTCACTCCGGCGAGAACCTCCGCGAGTGTCGGGGGGGAAACACTTTCTTTCGAGTGCGTGTGTGTGTGACCTCGCAAGAAGGCCCACACGCGTATCTACGAGAAAATAACTATATCATACTTCTTAATGAGAACGACCTTCCAACGCGCATGCGTACGGGAGTTGGACTGACTGCCCGAGGGCGCGGGAACCTTTCTTGTGACTTACATGACTTTGAAGGCCATGGTTCTGCAGCCGGCGTTCGTGAAATTGAGTTGTCGTCTGCAAAGGCGTGGTCGAGAAACTAGCAGACGGCAATGATGCAGAAAACGGAATGCATTACTGGTGTTTCTGGAAACCAGCGCCACCTATACATGTTATGGTGGTGCTCAAATGGAGTCTGCGATGTAGAGTCATCTTATGCGATGTAGCGTCATCTTAGGACCTGTTTCCATGGGCAGTTTGTTTGCTGTACGACACCGCGATGTAAGCGCATTTGTGAACAATGTAAGAGAGAACGCCAAATTCATGTTTAATCAATGATTACCTTTAATGTGCCCATATGCACGGGACGTATTGAATTGCAACATATACTTTTCCGCTGGAGAAATTAGTGCTACGAAGACTTTCGCGCTCGCGCACTGCACTTAGCGACGATATGAGCTTGAAAAGGCAATTTCAGTGTTCCATCTCGCATAACTCACGACTTTGCGTGGGACATCAACAACATCCTAATCGGCTCCACCATTACCGTAATTACGGCAATCTCAATGATTATTGTTAACATAATTCTCGTTACCGGTATGATGATCACTATTATCGTCGTCGTCATCGTCGTCAGCTTGAATAGTGAAAGCAGTGGCGGTGGCAGTAACAGAAGAAGAAACAAGAAGGGGAGGAGGAAGGAACTGCATTGTGGGGCTTGCCAACACCTAAGTAGGGAGAAATGAGCCCATCTGACTGCTCCAAGCTTCCACAACGGCTGTTGGTAAAAGAGCAGAGAAAAACTGCGACGTGACTTGCATTACTCGGAACTCGAGTCCGAAGCCCCCATTCTCTCCATTTGTCACTGAGACTCGCTCGCCGATAACCTTCGGGATTACCGGATTTATCGAGTACCATATCTGACCTTTATTCAATATAGTCCGGTGCTTTATTATTTTTTTTTATCGTTTCAGCAGACTTAAAGGCTGTAATCAGCACGAAACATAAACGGCACTCGCCGGCGTAGCTTGATGCCAATTTTTGTTCTACCGCTGGAGCTGCAAACAAAAGTTGAGATTTGCTTTACTTTGTAGTGCCACGAGCAAGATGCGACACTTCCGTTTCTCTTCCAAGCACTTCCGGTCCACAACTTGCTTCCGGTTTCTCAAATACTGCGAGTCTTTTGGTAAAGAAAACTGGTTCGAAATCGATGGTTTTGTTTCAAGTTAAAGAGTTATACAGGATACATAAGATAATGGAGCATAAGTGCGCTTAAGATAAGGGCTGATTAAGTGTCGGAATAACTAATGAAAATGAATTTGATCGTTTCGTCGAAAGAGGCGAAGGTTTTCTTGTCAGCAGATAGAATCGTGGCGCTTCAGGCGGAGCGCGCAATAAAGAAAGAAAGAAAGAAAGAAAGAAAGAAAGAAAGAAAGAAAGAAAGAAAGAAAGAAAGAAAGAAAGAAAGAAAGAAAGAAAGAAAGAAAGAAAGAAAGAAAGAAAGAAAGAAAGAAAGAAAGAAAGAAAGAAAGAAAGAAAGAAAGAAAGAAAGAAAGAAAGAAAGAAAGAAAGAAAGAAAGAAAGAAAGAAAGAAAGAAAGAAAGAAAGAAAGAAAGAAAGAAGGTCTTTAGAATTACGTATCTATCTATTTTGTAATAAAGGAACACACGACCTGATACTTACATATTAATGTTGCACCTCAGACATGCGTAGTATTTGCTTTTTGATCGAAAATGTTCACAAGTATGAACGCCAATACCAGTTCAAAATGGCTGGGCGTTCAGAAAGTGGTTACACTTCGGCCGAGTGGCTGAGTGGCTGAATCGGGTGACAGACAGACAGACAGACCGACCGACCGACCGACCGACCAAAATTTCTGCGTTGAAGTATCCCAAGAAAGACTATCGTCTTTAAAAGAAAGAACGAACGAACGACAGGCACGCACGCGCCAAGCTTCGCTTGCCTCCCCTTTCCCGATATGTCAAGAGCTCCTGATTTTTTTGTTCTTCGAGCCCGCCTGCTGTCCAAGTGTGCATCCCCAGCAGTAGTCGTCTAGGACATGTAGAAGCGTGCACTCGGGGTACCCACGTGACCACGCCCCGGTCTTTTCCTGTGACTTCCGCGTCTTGTCGGCCTTCCGGAACTATACTTGATGGCTCGGCTCTTTCGCGTCCGGTCAAGCGTGTGGACAACAGCTCTTGCGTTGACTTCCTTCTTTCTGGGTTTCCGCGCATCTCAAGCGTCTCTTGCTTTTTCTTTTTCTTTTGATGCGTCTTGTTGTTTGCTTGTCACAGTTGCACCCATTAAGCTAGGCGTTGCGTCAGTACAGACTCGGCATTAACGTTGGTGATGTTTTTGTACAGGAGATGCGCGTTCAACCTTGCTGGGATAGTATGCATGAGAGACAGTGGTGTGTGTGGAGGTAGTCGGAATAGTGTACTATGTATACTGGATACGATAGTGTCTATAGTAGCTGTAGCCAGGCCAGTTGTGGTTCTTGCCAGCATGTTGAGGAAGTGTGGGTGTTCGCGTAAATTTTGAGTGCCTGTTTACGAGCAGGCTTTGCGACTTCGCAAATAGATCGTCTTGAGAAACATACATTTGTCAACATATTGGCAACAGTCCATTCGAGAAAGTGAAAGAAAAGGAATACAGGAAATTCAGGGAGGTTAACTAGTCAACGTCTAGTTTGCTACCCTACACATGGGTAGAAGAAAGAACAAAGGGGGAAAAAGTAAGTAAGGAAGAAAAAAATCATCAGTGCTCACATTTCACAACACACACGCCCACTGCAGAGCATCGCAGACAGCCGCTGAATATTTAAGGCCTCGTATCTTTTGTTAGACACAGCTTTAAGGGCTCGTTCAATTTACTTGTAGTTACTAACAAAGCGCGCAATTTTCGTAGCACCACTGGGGTGTAGTAGCAACAGTTCTTTCTTTCTTTCTTTCTTTCTTTCTTTCTTTCTTTCTTTCTTTCTTTCTTTCTTTCTTTCTTTCTTTCTTTCTTTCTTTCTTTCTTTCTTTCTTTCTTTCTTTCTTTCTTTCTTTCTTTCTTTCTTTCTTTCTTTGTTTGTTTGTTTGTTTGTTTGTTTGTTTGTTTGTTTGTTTGTTTGTTTCTTTCTTTCTTTCTTTCTCTGTTTGTTTGTTTGTTTGTTTGTTTGTTTCTTTCTTTCTTTCTTTCTTTCTTTCTTTCTTTCTTTCTTTCTTTCTTTCTTTCGCAAGACTGCTTCTTCAACGGTCGGGCAGGAGCCCTGGCAGGCGTCCACTTCTTAATCGAGTTGACGCTTCCTGAATTGGCCCGTGTTTCCATTTGTCTGAACCTCGTTCTTAGGACGCCCGTCTTCTTCATCCGAGTGAAGGCGCTCCCGTTCCTGCAATCTCGTTACTGCCGTCGCCTCAGCCACGTTGTCCAAGCGAGCTACTGCCGCTCCATCTGTCCTTAGATCCTTCTTGTGGTCCTCCCTCTATCAGCCCTGGTGTGGCCGTGTGTCTGTTGATTCGCAATGGAGTTCAGGAAAGGTGACATGAAGCGACGTGATATGCTCTTTACTGCGGATGAGGCATCTGCAGACATGGGTGCTCTATTTTCTTAAGTGTATTTGTGAGGCTAGGCATTGAAAAAAAAATTCAGAGGAATTCCACCACTATGAATATACAAGCAAACGAAGTCAGCGGCTGCAGCCGCACGTTGTGCGACAGTGGCTTGACGACGTTTTCGCGCCAATTTACGGTTCTGTGCGTCTTGTCGCTCTTCTTGAGTTATTGGCGAACGGAACGCGTCCGTCCCACAAGAAACCGCTGATAACTGCGCTAGCGCAATCTCTACGTCATGCGACAAAGGAGCACAGTCATTGGCTAGAAAGTGCTACCACGGCGTATCGCGACACTTGTGAAAGAGTCATCGGTGGTGGTGAGGGGCGCCGAAAATGGTTGTTTTTCGCGCGTTTTGTCCACGAACGCGACCAGCCAGAGCCTATTCATGTACAGGTTCGTAGTAGAAATGAAAAGACATTATCAAGCGGACTTAAAAGGCGGAAAAAAAAAAAGGAAAAGACGAACCTTCAATATGAGGAAGAACTGGGCTTGTGGGTTCTGGTGCCTAATTTCCTAATTACATGTCGATGTAACTAGTTTTTCACTGTTTGTTAAAAAAAAGATATCTATGCTTTTGAATCTTAGCTGCCTGAAATTTTATGTAGACTTTTTCCAAGGATGAGCAAATGTTTTTTCCTTTTGAAGGGATGAACTACATAATAACAACTTTTCCATTACGAATGAACAGACGGAAGATTACGTTCGCAAACACTTAGGAAGATTGTCTATGTTGGATGGTGGTTTTGGAAGAAGTATGAAGCACAAGGACACGAATATTTGGGAAGGTATGTCACAGAAAGAAAATCTGTGAAGAAACTCTACCGCAAACTTGAGAGCCACCGTCGAAGGCATAGAACAAAGGATAATTTTCGAGGCTTCATGCCACTCGTCGAATGGACTTCTTTTTTCTATTTCTTCAAATTTGTTCCATTCCTTGAATTTTATTTTTTACAGAACGAAGCGAGAAGCCGATAGGAGGAGTTGAAGCGTTCAGCCTTACAGTGCTTCGAGATGCATGCGAGGAGCTCTGGTTAGTTCCGTGTTTTTCTCGGAAAGTTGCGGCGGGCTGCGAGCCGTTGTCAGCTGTATGCGCAAGGTTAAGCTGTGGAGAAACTAATGGAGCTTTGTTTAGCGAATCCCCTGGAGAGCTCACTGGAGACTGTCATTACAGAATGGTCCAATACCCGTACTGAACTACGTAGAAAACCTGGTTTGTTACCCTACATTCGGTGAGGGAAAAGCAAAGAGAAAGATGGGAAATTTAAGGAGACGCTAAATTGTTTTTGCGCAACAGTAGCCGATTATACGGTATACCAAGCACTTCAGTTTTATTGTTATGTAAAGCATATCAGGCCTATAGGCCTGATATGCTTTACATATAGCTTTACATACGCTTATGTAAAGCATATCAGGCCTATAGGCCTGATATGCTATAGGCCTGAATGCATAAAGAACCCCGTGAGTTCTTAGGCCTATAGGCCTAAGAACTCACGGGGTTCTTTATGCATTCGCCACGCATGCAGTAAGCGTGTCCGCCTAAAATAAAATCACCGTCCCGTAGAAGCTTTTCAAGCGAAGCTTCTTACTAGAAGCTTCTTACAGACAAGCAGCGCTTGTCTTTGTGGTTCCTTTTCTCGTCCTTTGTTCATTTTGCGCTGTGTATTAATAATGGATCACCAACTAGCCCAAACCCAAACCTTGCTTCTTACCAGATACAGATGTCGGAGGCGGTGGCGGTGGCACAGTGTGTGAAAAACCCGGCAGCGAACAGAAATGCTAAGGCGCGCCGCTCACGTGCCTATTTGGGTGCTCCATTTTCCATAAATGATATTCTCTCGATTGTGGTATTGTCGGTGATCAGCTGTTTCTGGCACGGCATTTCATTTTCTGTCGAGATTGGCGAGGTGATTTGTCGTTTCAAGTTGCCGCATTTTCCTGTTGTCGGGATACGAATGCATGACCACCGTTTTTGCCGCCAGCAACCGAAGTGCTGCGCTGCTGAGCCGGCACGGAGGAAGGAAACAGTTAGGAGGAAGCACTGCACTATGCGATATAAATAAGTAAAAAAAAATCACGCCATATCCACGAAGTGAATGATGATGAGTGGGCGAAGCTCGATCGTTTTCATCCATGGCAGAAAGAGAATGTGTGGTCTGGAACGCGCTTATACTTCATGGTCATCAGCGTCATCGTCATCGTTATCACGTGTAGTGGGTACATTCCACTATACTGGAACGCGCTTATACTTCATCGTTATCACGTGTAGTGGGTACATTCCACTATACTGCGTCATCGCCGTCTTTATCACGTGGAGTGGGTACATTCCACTATACGTGGCTACCTACCTACTACAACTACTACTACAGAGGAGGGACAGACCCGCACCCTAAGGAGCTTCGCCCCTAAAAACAAATAAGTACATAAACAGAAAGAAAGAAAGGAACAAAAGTAGTAGTTATGGCACGCTCACGCCAAGCTTCGTTTGCCTCCATTCTCTCGATAAGGCAAGGCCTTCTGAATTTTTCGTGAATTATTCAGCATCACCACAAGAGTGTTGCTACCCGCCACGGTGGTCTAGAGGTTATGGTACTCGACTGCTGACCCGCAGGTCGCGGGATCGAATCCCGGCCACGGCGGCCGCATTTTCGATGGAGGCGAACATGCTTGATGCCCGTGTGCTTAGATTTAGGTGCACGTTAAAGAACCCCAGGTGGTCAAAATTTCCGCAGCACTCCACTACGGCGTCTCTCATAATCATATCGTAGTTTCGGGACGTTAAACCGCAGATATTATTATTATTATTATTATTATTATTATTATTATTATTATTATTATTATTATTATTATTATTATTATTATTATTATTACAGGAGTGTTGCTAAGTGTACGCGTGCAGATTAGGATTTGCTTGCCGATTTAATGAATCCGTGTCCAAGCCGTACACTCTCAAAGAGATCAACATGCGGGTGGTTATAGTTTTGCGACGAACTGAACATCAACCTCGGATGGAAGAAGGATTAGAACCGCCGGCAGGGCTAACACTGGAGCGTGCGATGCGTGTTAAATAAACAGAACGATAGAGCAGCGCGGTATCAACCCGTCGCAGGGGCACATTGCAAGCTCCAGCCTCTCTCGAAGTGTTCAATGATTGAATCGAATATAGGTACCGGACGCGTTCCTGCTGCAATTATGTCATAATAAGCTGGAGAAACGTAATCGCGAATGCGTGCGCGTGTGTTTGAAGTCCCAGGAGGACGCGACTGAGATAAATACGAAGATCAATGAAAAGGCTGGGGGAGCGAAGTAGAATGAACTGCCTCGTTTATTCGAGTGCAGGCCGATGTGGCTTAATTAATGTTCCCATGCATTCGTATGCCTTTATCTTTCTGCTTGGACACAGAAATGCCGTGAACTTTTTAAAATCTGCTGAAGTTCACGCATTAGCCTAGAATAAAGACCAGCCTATATACGAATGAACACGGTCTTGCGAAACGAGTGGCGCTCGCTCGTTTTTAATTATGAAGCGGAATTGATCGAGTTTATTAAAATCAACGCGACGTCTGACCCCTGCAGGTTCGCCTCACAACTGTTCTCGCTCGGCGCGAAACATTTCCATAAAGCAGCCGAGTGAAACGCCGTCATTGCTCGCAGCGCTTTCTCGTGCAGAATTAAATCTTAATTAACGAATTGTCTGACGCCATGCGCGTGGCCGATGCCGTTCGCTGAAATGTGAAGCAACCACCTCTAGCTGAAAGCTAGCTGTGAACGATGGCTTCGATTAATTTCTTGCTCGTTATGAATACGGTTTGAAAGATCAGCGAATGGTTTCGCGCGCCAGCTGTATTTGCGGCGCTGCGATGTGAAATCGTTGTGTCCGTAGTGTTGCGTAATATAGAACGAAGATCGTTGCTTTCCAGACGAGCGATTGAGTAACGCTTTAGAGCCGGATAAGGGCCATGGAAAATGTCGGCCGTGTCCGTATGTTTCTTGCTCGCTGGCTCGCTCACTCACTCGTTCGCTGGCTCGCTCACTCACTCGTTCGCTGGCTCGCTCACTCACTCGTTCGCTCGCTCGCTCGCTCGCTCACTCACTCACTCACTCACTCACTCACTCACTCACTCACTCACTCACTCACTCACTCACTCACTCACTCACTCACTCACTCACTCACTCACTCACTCACTCACTCACCTCACTCACTCACTCACTCACTCACTCACTCACTCACTCACTCACTCACTCACTCACTCACTCACTCACTCACTCACTCACTCACTCACTCACTCACTCACTCACTCACTCACTCACTCACTCACTCACTCACTCACTCACTCACTCACTCACTCACTCACTCACTCACTCACTCACTCACTCACTCACTCACTCACTCACTCACTCACTCCACTCACTCACTCACTCACTCACTCACTCACTCAAACTAAAATGTGCAAATAAACAAACGAGTAGAACATTAAACGTCATTTGGTCAGTTATGTGTTTGCCTAGGACGATTCGAAGGCGATAACCATCTTTTTTTTTTTTGTTCTCTGTAGATACTTCTTTGCAGACTAGTTGGCTGATACTGAAATCTAGCCTTGCTGCGCAAGCAGAAAGAAGGAAGAAGGGAGACGGGATACTAGGTCTATGCTGTCTGTCTTCTTATTTGCTTTTTCTTGCGTAGCAAGTCTAGATCTCTGTAGATGTACTGACCCTTCCCCACTACCTGCGCCGAAAATTTTCTGCACCTACCGTGGCTTTGCAAGGCCTCTGGGATCGGAGGCTTCATAAGCTTTCCGCACCTTAACGTGGTTTTGCTGAGCCTCCGCGATAGGCCTACCTTTGACCAAGCGACGCTGTCATGTGATCCCTCCATTATGAGATGTCATGATGACGTCATGACGATGCCACACATTTTGCATCTTCTGACGTTATTGGTAACATCATTACATGATGCTTTTTTGCATTACTACTCGTGTTGACACCAACGCTTCCAGCGGTCACTTTTCGTGTTTGATAAGGCCTATGAGGCTTTGGCCTTAATGAACGTAAAGCGTGAGTTCAATCATCTTGTCATGAAGTGCTTCTTAAGCCGGGCGTTTCTTCCCGAGGTGCTTCTTTAGTTAGCATGAATGTAGAATGCGCGAGCAACAGCACTGTGCGGCGCCGTTTGCGTCATGCATGTGCTCGCACGTTCCCATAACGTCGCGCTTGGTTTACCACGTCGGTTCCGTCCCTTATGTTCGCCGCCTGCCCGGATTACACTTCGCACGTGGCGAGTCGAGGTACCGGCGCCCGAGGAGTCGTTATGCAAACCGGCGGCAACGGGCAATCAGGGCCGAGACGACGTTAAACGATGCTCTCCTCCGGAATGGCTCTTCTAGATGCGTCTGGCCGTGCTTTGCTGTGGTGGATTACCACGACTGCGTGACGTCGGAAGCACGAATGATGCGGAGAGGCCTTATGACAAGGAGACGCGGTCGATCTCCTCTGCGCGCTCAAGCAGTCAAAGGCGCGATTGCGGCGTTCGTTATTGCACTAGTAATTTAGTAAGGCTCTGCTGGGACAGGCGCGTGCACGCAGTGCGATCCCGCGAGGAAACTGATGTCATGTGGCAGACACGTCTTATATAGATTCGTAACTTGTTTATTGATTTGCTGTGGGAGTGGTAGTAGTGGGGGGGTCGTATTAGTAGCAGTAGAAGTAGTGGTATATGTGTATCTAGTAGTAGTAGTAGTAGTAGTAGTAGTAGTAGTAGTAGTAGTAGTAGTAGTAGTAGTAGTAGTAGTAGTACTGGCGATGGTTTGAAGTAAAATGCACTAATTCCTGTAACCAACAGACAGACAGACAGACAGACAGACGGACAGACGGACAGACAGACAGACAGACAGACAGACAGACAGACAGACAGACAGACAGACAGACAGACGGATGGACGGACGGACCTGACTCCTTGTAGCGCGCACACTTGAAGTTGCACATCAGAGCTACTGGCGGTCGTGGAGGCTTGTGGGCTTCAAGTACACTAGCGACGTGTTCCCTCGTTGCTTTCTGCGTCATTGATGGATACGACCACGGTCGAAGAATCTTGGCTTCCCAAAACGGTCAGCAAAGAGTGTACTTAACGCAAGCGTTTTGGTGTACCAGCCCCCTTGTTGCAACGTCACTTGGCCGTACTTCCACGCAATGCTCAAGCGTGCGTAACTAATTTCGCGTTGCGCGCATCAGTGCACGTGCGCGCTCTAGTGGGTCGTGTGTGCTTGACGTTGTCTTTAACCTCGCGGCACGGTGATCGTGTTTCTTGGTTGCGTCATGCGGAGCTTGCTTGTAATAGGCGCTTCGCCGGTCCACTTGGGAGGTTAAGAGTCATTGAGACGTCTGATCAGCTGTTAATAGGGGCTTTTAGCTTGTACGTATACCTTTTAACGTTACCGTGTTACCGGAATACCGGATTGCGTTTACCGTGTTACCGGAACGCATGTTTTAGGAAAGTTCTAGCTCCCATACGTAAACGCGTTTACGTACGAACGTAAACGTATACCTTTACGTTTGCGTAAACCACTAAATTGTGATGATAATTGCATTTAAACTATACTTAATTTAGATAAGATTGAATCACCACTGCGGCAAAATCATCAAAGAGGTTTTTTAGCGTGTAAAGTATGCCAACGTACGAGAAAAAGCATCAAAATATCGGGTTACCGGGGTTACCGGACGATGGTGTCGACATCTTGTGACGATTTGTGCAACCACAGTCATGGACACGTTTGTTTTCGCCTAGTGTATCTGAGGGAAGAAATTATTAAAAAGGCAACTCATTCGTAGTTATGACGCTGCAAAGCATTCACATCAGAAGTAGAATGCACGATGTTTCTCCAATACCAATACTGCGCTTGCTTGGTTCATCTTAGCCCCGCTAGATGGCGCCACCTATCCAGCATGTCGGGCATGTCCGGGGCTTTAGGCCTCTCACGTTCACGGCTTCGGCATGCTCGGTCACATTAGTTTCGACAATCCTGCTGAAACAATTAAGGTGATCGCTCGCACTTCGACTTATTTTGATTCAGCGGCTGGAGTGCCCTCAAAGCGGATATTGCGAGTAGCCACGAACGAAGGTGGATTTGCGCGACAGGACCGAAAACGTAAAGCCTATCCGGCGAGTAGTTTACGTTCCGTAAAAGTCTACGTTCCGTAAAGGCCCGCGCATGCGCAGATTCCTTCCGGTATCCGGTAACACGGTAACGTAAAGATGTATACGTTCAAGCTAAAAGCCCCTAATACTTCCACAAGTGAAGCATGCACAAGAAAAGAGAGAGAAAAAGGAATAAAGAAAGAGGGAGAAGAAAGGAGCGAAGGAAATAAAGAAAGAAAGAAAGGAAGAAAGAAAGAAAGAAATTAAGAAAGAAAGAAAGCAAGAAAGAAAGAAAGAAAGAAAGAAAGAAAGCAAGAAAGAAAGAAAGAAAGAAAGAAAGAAAGAAAGAAAGAAAGAAAGAAAGAAAGAAAGAAAGAAAGAAAGAAAGAAAGAAAGAAAGAAAGAAAGAAAGAAAGAAAGAAAGAAAGAAAGAAAGAAAGAAAGAAAGAAAGAAAGAAAGAAAGAAAGAAAGAAAGAAAGTATCCATTTAGTTGTAAATGCGTCAGAGAAACTAAATAGTATTACGCCATTGTGTAGGCTACTGGTGGGTGGCGCGACTGTAGTCTATAAAAATAGCATAGTCTATAGAAAGACCAAGTTTTTCAAACTCGTGGCCTGCGGATATCTTGATAGCTGACCGCCGCGCTCTTCTAATATTTTTTTCCAAAAATTTTCTTCATAACTTACATTATTGGTCTCAATAATTCTTTTCTTGAGGCACCCCATGTGGTCACCGTGCTGTAAAGCATAACCGTGGAAGAAAAAATATAGCAGTCATTCTGGAGGTGCGTATCGATATATTTCTCGGAACCTTGTATCAGAGCCCCTTCAGATGTGACCCATATACGACACAAGGGAAATACCTGCTTTCAAATGGCAACGCGTTGGCTCGCATTTTGTTTTAATTCTGCCCCCCCCCCCCCCCTCCCCTGCTTTAACTTTCTTCAGTGCCGCGCCCTCGTGGGACTAGTTGAGGTCAATTTGACATCCCTGCTATTGACTATGGAAGTTCATTCATAGTGGTGACTCCCAGATGTCCCGTGTGGTGGCACATGTTCTACCACCCGAAGACGTCAATCGACCTGCTCGAAATGCCTCAAAAATGCTCGTTATTGGTCGAAAAACGATGATTTAGGACCCATCTTTTGTGGTTTGTCGGCCTTGCTCGGTGGTTCAGTGTTACATGGGGCCATACGCAAGCGGCTTGGAAATTTAAAGCAAAATTTAAATGTTTAGTTGCTGCAAAGTCGACAGCTGGGCTAGTTGGTATGGTTCCATATTGTTTAAAGCGCAACGGACAGCTCGTTGTGTCTTCTTCCTGGTCCTGTCCGTTGCGCTTTAAACAATATGGTTTAGTTGCTAATTTTCATCTGTGTAATTTAACCATAATTGTAGTCACCTTCTTCCTCTGCAGTTTATGTGGGCCCGGTCACTCAGTTTCTTGATTTCTTTGTGCTTATGCGAATTAATTTTCTGCTCTTTATTATGTTTTCTTTTTGTATAGCAGTTAATCAAGGATCCCGGGGCAGTCCCTGACTTTGGGACTCTTGTACCTACATAATTTGTTGTAATATAATAAAATTAAGAAAAGAAAGACAGCTCACAGGGACAGTGTTCCTCGAGTATTCAGCTAATAGGAATCGAAGGCGAAACCCTTCTTTTTTTTTACTTACAAGTCCGCGTATTGAGCTTCCCCCGCCCTCAAACCAAAGCTTTCTGCATGTAACGTGGTTTTCCATTGCCTCCAGGATTGGAGGCGTTGCAAGCTTTATGCACGACACCTGGTTCTGCTCTGCCTCCGTGATCAACCCAGATTTGACCAAGCGACAACGTAACGTGATGACGTCATCATGTAGCGTCACTTGAAGTGACGTCACAGCGTCGCCGTGAGGAGTTAACGTTGACGGCACAAA
This sequence comes from Rhipicephalus appendiculatus, assembly GCA_030522465.1. Lineage (NCBI taxonomy): Eukaryota > Metazoa > Arthropoda > Arachnida > Ixodida > Ixodidae > Rhipicephalus > Rhipicephalus appendiculatus. The sequence goes on from JALIZH010011128.1 coordinate 72,809, forward strand.
TGTTGGTGATATGTGAAGTCATGACGCAGTTATCACGTGATGTTGACTTTTTCTATCACTCGTGTTGACGCCGACGCCGCGGGACGCCGATGGTCAATTATCGCTTTTGATGAGGCATCGAAGGCTTTATCATCAATAGAATAAACTGAAATGAACTGAAACTGATACGTCTAGTGGATCCTGACCTCACGTACTAGTTCCGTAAGTGGGGCTTAAGATTCGGCTTCAAAAATGGTGTCACGAACCTTGGGAAGAAATATTCGAGAAGCTATCGCCTGCTCCTTCGGGAATTTCCGAATTTCCGCAATTCGCTAGTGGCTGTCGATGCAGTGTGCACTACGTCGTTGGCTAAGCCTATCAGCAGACATTCGAATGCAACGGGTGAACGAGAGGCAATTTTGGTTTAAATATTTTTTTTTGCCTTCTCGCTGGAGCAAGATTTGGAGATAATGGAATCACCTTGAGTCTTGTTAGGACGTCCCACTCTCGTATGCATGGACACTTACGCCTACACCGCGGCAGTTCACTCCTGTGAAATGGATTGCAAACAACGATCGTCCAGCTTGGAACAGACAAAAATTTCGGAAGGTCCCACGTATTGTGTAAATCGATTTTATGCGAAGCAGTCAGCTGATGGCGGCCTTTTTGACATCATCATCATCATCATCATCATCTTCTTCTTTTTTTTTTTTGAGCCAGACGTTACGAAGTGGATCGACGCCTTTGTGTACGCTTTACTGTAGCTTGCGTAGTCGCAGGCGTACGCATGTAATGTTCACTACATTCTTATAAAAAGTAGATAGCCTACACTGCAAACATGTTTCCCGTACTTATCACGCTCATTCGGCTCCACTTTTCTCCTCACTAAATATTATTCCTATTTCAAATATTATCGTTTCAACTTAGCCGTAATTGCTTATTACATGGTACGTAATCCGAACCTCCTGTATATCATAGGTAAGAAAATTTACACTTTCCCTAACAATACAAGTTTCTCCCTCCAAAGTAATATTTTAGTGCCAAGTGCGCGCACAAACTACGGACAAAAAACAGTAAGCTTCTCTGCAATCGAGGTGTGAAACGCTCTGCCTGTGGAGTCTAAAACCTCGACCTTACGTTATGCTTTCAAACAATCAGTTCACCATTATTTGAATCATTCTTTGAATCTTTGAAATAAAAGTAATCATTTTCATTACTTTTTCGTCACTAGTACACTGCATTTTATGTATTCTTTACTTAGGTTCATTACATTCTTTTTATGTGAAATATTTATTAGTGTTACAGACCTGAAATATTGTATCTGCGACACTCTGCCAGCCCCTACTTATTCCCTAAAACTCATTTTGCATGTGTATTTCAGTGTTAAATAGTCTTATTGTCAATGCACACCATGTTGCTGCTCATATTGTTTTGTACACATTGACACATGTTAACGCGATAGCGTTAAAGAGCTCGTTTCGCAGAAATTCCAGCGTCGGCGTCGTTGGTTGTGAGCGAAAAAATCATCATCTTGTCGGTGACCGAAAAATCGAGAAAGATGCAAATACAATAAATAATAAAAATTTCCGGGTCCGAATGAGGATCGAACCCGGGTCGTCTGCGTGGCAAGCAGGTGTCCTACCACGAAGCCACGCTTCTGCTTGTGATTACATATAAAATAAGTTCTTCTGCTTGGAATTGTAGTGAAAATAACTTTCATGCTTTGCAAACACGCGTCCTCTATACCGCCGTCACAATACAACATGTAATATCGCAGTAATATTGCGTGGTACAAGCGTACATTGCCATCGGGCGTCAGACAATGTGATTATCATAACGACATTGTGGTTCAAAGCCGTGTACCCATTACAAAAGGCACACACGTTACTGCGCGTATTCCCTTAAGACCACGTAGTGGGTGCATAGCAACTTCGAAAACATTTCCCGCATTTACCGCGCGTAATTGCTCATGGTTTAAAGCATGCTATGCATTACATAGTGTGCACTAAGGGACTGAAGTACGGACTAGGGACAGGATATCGCTATCGCGTTCAACTCTTAAAGGCGAAGCTTAAGGGTCCCCCCAATTTTTTTCCCGCTGTTTTGTTCCTGATTTTATTTTTCTAATGTATTTTATAATAAGAAGTACCCTTGCAGTGTTCACACTAAGGGACCTCTTTCTGCATAGGCGTGCGCAGGGTTCCCCTTCAGGGGGGGGGGGGGGGAGGTTCGTCGCAGCGCCTCCACCCCCTCCCTATTAGTCAATGTATCGCCCCTCCCCCCCGCCTAGTCGCAGCCCCCCCCCTCCCTATTATTGTAATGTATGGGGCTGGCTACGCCCCCCCCCCCCTCGCCCCCCCCTGCTCCCCCCCCCCCCGTGCACACGCCTATGTCTCCGTGTATATATTTCCTTATATGTAGCCCCCCCCCCCCCCCTCCCCAAGTACGTTCAATGCACTAAAACTGAAACTGATGATTGACGCTGCTCCTTACGTGACGCCTGTATAAGGTCTCTCTTCGAAGTACTTTCAACCATTGGCGTGGCTCTGTGGTAGAATGCTTGATTGCCATGCAGAATGCGTGGGTTCAAGTCCGGTTCGTACCAGGATTTTTGTTCTTTGTATGAATCGGGATTTTTCGTTCACGAACAACGCCGCTGACTCCGGCATCGGATTTTCTGCGATGTGAGCTCGCGTAACGATTTGCAAGCTCTATTGCCGCCGTTCCTAGATTGATATTGACTGTCAGTCCCGTGTGTGCATACTCGCATTCCACGGGTCGTGTTATGCAGGCATGCGCCGCACGAGTCAAAGGAAAAGGGTTTCATGACGTACGCGACAGGCGTTTTACATTATTTAGGTCAGGACCTGTCGCTCGAGCTTGTCCTACACTCATGACCTCCTATGCAATTTTGACATATACCAAAATAGGGAGACAGCCACGAGGTCAGAAAGATAAGTAGATAGATAGATAGATAGATAGATAGATAGATAGATAGATAGATAGATAGATAGATTTTTTTTAAAGGGTTTGCGCATGCGCAGTAAGGGTGGGCACGCGGCACACCACCACCACTACCGGATTAAGCTTCGCCATAAGATGCTTCACATCTAAAAGAAAGAAAAAGAAGGAAGAGAGAGCCTGCTTATGTAAATGGTTGGCAGAGTTTGGGTGTATGCGTTTCGGTGGAAGAACTGACTTAAAGACAAGCACTGACGCGTCTGAATTCAGAGTTGGGGTTCTGAAAGAGTGGATTCCAAGTCGCTGCTTTATTTTATACCATTTCTTCCTCTTCCATTATTCTTGCTCCTCTCCCTTTTTGTTGATTGAGTCACTCCTTTGCTCTTTTATGTCACTTATTATTAATTTATACATATTATCGAGTTATTATTTTTGTTCTTTCTTTATGCGTTCTTTGTTTCTGTCGCCAATTTTCATTTATTTATTGTATTTTTCTGAAGCATTCGTCATTATTTTTTTTTATTTACTTCGCTCATTGTGGTATTGAGTTAATCACAGAATATTTACCGCTAATAATTAACAAATTAATTAAGTAAACATTCGTAAATAAATTAATGTCGTGATTAATTAAAAAATAAGTTTATAAATTAATCATGTATTCACGGAATTACTGTTCGTCAATTCCTTCATTCCAGCCAGAGCATCAGCAGTAGTGACTGCACTTTCCGCGAGAATAAAACAAAAAACAGAGGCGCCTCTGGACAAACAGAGCAACTGTGTTTTTTAGCGGCAGCAAGGCAAGCGTTCCCAAACGGGCAACGTGAAAAGTGGATTACAGCTTCGAGCAAATTCCTCAGAACTAAACTGCTCGGCTCTATTTTTTCCGGGTCGTGGTGCGGACGTGTGCGAACCTAAGTATCGATCCGCGGATTCAGCCGCAGGCGCCGTTTTTCCGCTTCGGCGAGCAAAATCACCACCGCTGGACTCGGGGATCAACCAATTCGCGTCTCAAGGGAGCGCCAAGGAGGCGTAGTTCACCAAAAGAGGATTCTTTAGAAGACTTCAGAATACCCCCCCCCCCCATTCCACCTAGCTTCTTTCCCAGTACGCTCCCCGAAAGCCTGTAAGCCTAGCTGGTCCAGTGCGCAGCGTAATCCTCTTAGTGTTTTAGGCCGCGGAGCCACGTGTGCCTTCTCTTCGGAAGCCGAATGTTTCAATATGCGCTGAAAATGTTTTCCCATTTGGTGACGAACGTTTCTTGCCCGAAAACACGAACAGCACCAATGACGTAAGGAGCAACAAAACCAAAGACGAGATAAATAAAGGAAGCAAGATCACATATGACTGCGACAACGAAAACTAACGAAAACTCAGTCTCTTATGCACTCGTGTAAGGCGACTATACTCGGTGACAACTTATCTCGACATTGGAGCGAAGGTTAGGGGGGCGGGGCTTCCGCACATTCGTGTTGCTCCGCAAATAGTACGGCAGCTTGCGGTTGCTTTCGATTTTGCTCGCTCACATCGATAACGAGTTTAAAAGAAACATATACACCAAAATTATGAACGGGAGAAACATTTCAATTGTTCAGTGTAGATTTCAGTGTCCTATTACGAGTATATTTTTCCTTGGAGAACTAAACAGCACGTGTGCGGCCACACGCTGACGTCACGGACGCCATGTTTCCTTGGAAAACGGGTGGGCTGAAAAGGTGGTGCTAACTAAGAAACGGAAAGAAAAGGAAAGCTTTCTTGCAAGGCGAACAATAACTATGTTTTACCTACAACTTTCAGCAAGTGTTTTAGTCTAATAATAAATAAAGCAGTATTTATTTAATCAAGGCAAATGAGAAAATTATCAGTAAACTTAAGTACTATCTTTTTTTTTGGTGCGGTAGCAGGCCTGCGCTTTTCTTCTGTAGCTACCACAGTGCTGCCAAGAAAAGTTTTCGCCGGGTATAGAAGGCGAAAGACATCGTCTTTTAAGTGCGGCGCACCGTACGAGACCGTCTTGTCATCCATCCATTTCATGTGGCGTGCTCACGCTCGCAGTAAAGCGCTCAGTACAGGCCATAACAAGGCTACCAGTGCTCAAACCCGACTTAAAAGGAACAAACAAGGTCTAAAGTAACATTGTTAACCGAAATAGGCAAGAAGTAATCGCCTTAATTAACTTAAAATCGCCAAAACATTTCGGCAACATGGGGCTGTCTCTGGCAGGGCTCAAGAGAGGGCGCGACCACTTTGCCGAGCGAGCGAATGCCCTCCCCATGCACCGCCTCTGCGTCGGTGCTGCACTGCGTCGCTACGTGACTACATCAGATGGGGAAACAATCTGACGGAACTCGCTGCAGATGACGCGAATCTCGATTGCCGTAACAAGCGGGAAGTCGATGAAGCGCAGCAAAAAGTAGCGCACATGTCACGCACCGAATTTGTAAATCTGCCCAACAAGATTTTACTCGCGCTGGGGAAACCCATTATGTTAACCTCAAACATTGGCGTCATTGACGGTTTGGTAAACGGAGCCGTGGGAACTCTGTGAACGGGAATCGCTGGCTGCCCATGCTAGCTAGCACTTCCTCAGGTTTCACAGCAGTGGAGCTGCCACACGTTTTTTCCCCTTCCAGTCAACGTACTGATCCTGCACCGCCCCCCTACGAAAGCTTTCTGCACTTGAGATGGTTTTGCCCTGCCTACGTGATCGGACCTTATTCGAGCAAGTGACTATGTCATGTGATGGCGTCATCAAGATGTCATTTTGACGTTATCATGGTGTCATAATGGCATCACTGGAATGACAGAGTGGCATGCAACTTATGCTGCTGGGAGGGGTGGATTGAGCTCATTCTATGTCCCTACCCTTCCTACCAGACTCAACCACGTATTACAGAAGCCAAACTCTGTCGTCTTGATGCAAAAGTACTATAAGAAAGGAAGATCCTGTGACCTTGGTCCATGGTTTCGTGCATATGCAAGGCGAAAGCCCTACTGAGCCACCTGAAGGCGGCCGGACTTCACGAGCGTCTGTGAACTACCAACAAGAGTTCCTCTTTTGTGTGTATGCGTTCACACAACTGTTCATTTCTCCTTTATCTTTCTCTTGTTCTTTCTTCTCCATCTCATCTGTTATTTCCCTTTCCCCGCCCATCGTGCAGAGTAGCCAACTAAGCTTAAGCTGGGTAACCTCCCGGCTTTTCTCTTTCTCTCTTTTTTTTAATCTGTGACATCATGATGACGTCATGACGTGATGATGATTTTTTTTTGCATCATTCGTGTTGCCTCCGAGACCACCAGACGCTGACACCATAGACGTGCGCAGTTTTCCCATCAAAGGGTGGGGGGGGGGGGCAAAGTTGCATCTCAGCTCCCCGCCTCCCCTCTGGTCGAGTCCAAAGTACAGCGTGCTTCACAATCGATGAACAAACGAGGGTGAGTGGGGAACACTCGCCGTCATGACTACTAGCGGCGCTGACTAAACCTCCCAGGTTGAAATACACGGACATATACCCCATAAAGTGAACGGAGGGATGAACGTCGCTGTAGTTCAGTTGGTACAGCATCGGACGTGTTATTCGAAGGTCTCAGGTCGGTCCATACCGGCGGCAAGTTATCTTTTCGTCCATTTTTTCTTTCTTCACATTTACATTACAATTACTATAGTAATAACTAGAATAGAATAGAATAGTAATAACTAAATAGAATTCAGCATATCTTAAAGCTTAATCTTTGTCACTGTTTCAGTAGTCGGCATCTGTCCCATATTCAACTTCGACTTGTGTTGCGTTGTCGGTCCTAATGATACTGTTGCCGGAATTTATGTTTTGCATGACAAGGGGTAACATCCGAAAATAAATAAGCGATTCATTCAGAACATTTATTTCCTATGCGGCTAAATCTCGCTTCTCAGACATCCCCAAATAGAATCCGCGCTCTCGAACAATGCGTCTCTGAGAAATGGTACAACACGTCAGACTGAATGGACTCAGACCTGTGCCTCATGGGAATTCTCCGAAACGCCACCGCACATCGGCTTTGAAGCGTATACTCCTACACAGCATTGTCGATAGGCCATGGTTCTCTTGCGTCAACCTTGCTGGATAAGGAAAAGGAGCCACGAAAAAGCAACGAAAACACTTTACGGCTTTACTCCAGGGATTTATGGCCTCGCTGCCATCTCGTGGCTTGAGTTTAAGGTGAGTGTCAGCTTTCGGTCCGCATCGGTTCACTTGTCTGTGCGCTGGCACAGATTCCTGAAATAGCATGTCTCAATGGCGCGTATGGGAGCCTCGCTTGATGTAGATGCCCTTTGTTATCCGAACTTGTATGTAGAAATGCTCGTCTCCTGTGACGTAAAGAAGTCTTAAATATTGCAGCGTACCCAAGGTAAACCCGCTGTTGAAAGTAATTGCAGCGAATTCAGTTCACTTGGCAAAAGAACCGGAAAACCAGGCCGCATTTCGCTATCACAGTGCCATGTATATATAGCCGCTTGCTAACATTAACGTACATACATACATACATACATACATACATACATACATACATACATACATACATACATACATACATACATACATACATACATACATACATACATACATACATACATACATACATACATACATACATTGTCTGTCTGTCTGTCTGTGTCATGTTTGAGTTAGTGCGCGGCTCAGTCAAGGCGCATTGACTTTACCATTACCACATCAAGGCAACGCCTCCGGCATTGCACCCGACGTACGTACATTCACTTTCACCACTCAGCGCTGCCATCTCGTGGCTTGAGTTTAAGGTGAGTGTCAGCTTTCGGTCCGCATCGGTTCACTTGTCTGTGCGCTGGCACAGATTCCTGAAATAGCATGTCTCAATGGCGCGTATGGGAGCCTCGCTTGATGTAGATGCCCTTTGTTATCCGAACTTGTATGTAGAAATGCTCGTCTCCTGTGACGTAAAGAAGTCTTAAATATTGCAGCGTACCCAAGGTAAACCCACTGTTGAAAGTAATTGCAGCGAATTCAGTTCACTTGGCAAAAGAACCGGAAAACCAGGCCGCATTTCGCTATCACAGTGCCATGTATATATAGCCGCTTGCTAACATTAACGTACATACATACATACATACATACATACATACATACATACATACATACATACATACATACATACATACATACATACATACATACATACATACATACATACATTGTCTGTCTGTCTGTCTGTGTCATGTTTGAGTTAGTGCGCGGCTCAGTCAAGGCGCATTGACTTTACCATTACCACATCAAGGCAACGCCTCCGGCATTGCACCCGACGTACGTACATTCACTTTCACCACTCAGCGTTTACTGTACATAACTCATAGATGAATGTAAGCACGGGACGCCGCTGAATGCTTTTGTGTGTCCTCAGTAGTGCGTGGTGAGTGTTCCTCTTTGCAACCGCACTCTCTTTTTCACTAAAAGATGTAGCTACAGAACGGCGTACGCAAGAGAAAGCTTTGTGAACTCAGCCACAGGTCTCCATCCAAATGTTTTGTATTGCCCAGTGCCCGGACAATTAAGTTTTTTCCATCCGTCCATCCAGTGCTTATCAGACCTTTTCATCGACAAGTCGTGTAATTGCAGAAGTGCTGTTCTCACCAACATTTTTTTTCCTTTCCAGCCCTTGGTGCCGAAAACCTTACGTTCCGAGTACATCTTACAATTATCCTCATTTCAATATATTTATATTTTAGGCTCTTTACACCAACTTACCTTTTTTAACAATGCAAAACAGGCAATTTGTCATTGTTCTAGACCCACGCCTTTTCTTATCTCTTATGCCATTTCTCTGTAGTTTAAGGCAGCCATTCTCCATAAAACCACGCATATATCTTCATTTACGCATATCTGTTACAATCGATGGCATGTTCTTGAATGCACCAGCATCCGAGTGAGCGCCCAAATGTCTATTGTATGGTCCATGTTTACATTACATCGCAGACCTAGTTGCAATGCAATTTTGTATGGTTTGTGTACACAGACCTTTACAAATTTGCATTACAGCTAGGCCTTTTATGCAGTGTAGTCCTGGGTCTTTTGTATCAACGTTCTGCAATGGTCTATGTTGTCGACAACAACGTTAGACAGAATTCAACTACCGTGTTTACTCGCCTGCCACCAGTACCACTTAGCTAGGTCTAATGTAAGCTAGCTTAGAGTAAATGATTGCTGGCTAGCCAGGGCTAATGATGGCTAAGTAATGGCTAGTCTTGGCTATTGCTAGCGAATATAGCTAAATGATTACAAATGTTGGCTATGGCGTTGGCTCCTGTTGGCTGACTATTGGACAATATTGACTAACGGCAAATTTGACAAATCGCACCGGTGCGCCACTGGGGATCCTGGCGTGTCGTTTCCTCCAATAATCGCAGCTGCTGGACGCCCCGGTGCGTACAGTCGCGCTCAATATAAGCTGTAACACGCTGTCTGTACTCAAAATGGCGCCAAAGCTGCAAATTGGCACCTACATAGAAAAAAATTGGTGAGCTAAACTCTCTGAATTAGCGGTACTTTCTGAACCAATTTAACGTTTGTCGGTGTCATTGTTCAGTCTTGGGATCACTTTAACCACAGCCAGTGTGTTACAACTCATATTGAGTGCGACTGTACCTGTGCGATCTGTCGAAGATGCTATAAATGATTTGAAATTAAGGTAGCTTTTGGCTGATGTTATATTATAAACGGCGTCTTTATTAAAACGCAGTCGAATGATTCAGCTGTCTTCCGATATGGCTTATTGTTGCTGCACGCCGTGTGACAGCCGCATGCGAACAGGTGAGACGAACTGCCTTAAGAACTTCTACGTAAAAATATATTTAAACAATTATGGCTGCTTCGCACTAGTGGTGCCAAGCCAGAAAGAAGAGCACTGTTGGGTGGCCTTCCTTCTTTCTCTTTATTATTTCCTTTCCTCCCCTTCTTTGTTTTTCTCTCTGTTTGTTGTATGTTTTTTATCTGTTTCCTTCCATTTCTTTCTACTTATGTCTTTCTATCTCTGTCTATTTGCTGTTCTTTCTCGCTCTTCCTATCTTTATTACTTTCTTCACTTTTTCCTCCAGGTCGCGGGTTCGATCCCGGCCGCGGCGTTCGCATTTCGGTGGAGGTGAAATGCTAGAGGCCCGTGTACTGCGCGATGTCAGGGCACGTTAAAGAACGCCAGATGGTCAAAATCTCCGGAGCCCTCCACTATGGCGTCTCTCATAATCATATCGTCGTGTGTGTCGATCCCTTCTCTTCCTTTGTCTTCGTTTTCTGTGCGCTGTTTATCTTCAAATATGAATACGCACCAACTCGCCCAACTAGCTGTTTTGTTGCATCATATCGTGGTTTTGGGACGTAAAACCCCAGATATTATTATCACTTTTTCCCCCCTATGCACTTTTTTTCTTTCTCTTTCTTTCTCTTTCTGTCTTCCTCTCTGCTTTTCAATCTCTATTTCATGTCTGTTTCTCTCTATTTCTTGCTTTCTCTCCATCTGTGTTTTTTTTTTCTGACTCTATCTTTTTTGTGCCTTTATTCGCTTTATTTCTCTCTATCTTTCTCTTCCTCTTTCTTTCTCATTCTCCCTTTCTTTTTCTTTCTTTGCTATCTTTTTCATTCTATCTCTTTCTTTTTCTCTCTCTTTCTCACCTATACCTTTTCGTTTGACACTCCCACCTGCTGTATACGTTAAGGGGGTTTGCCCAATTCCTGTGGCACACACCCACTTGAGGAATTTCTGGTGACACCGCACAAACTACGGCGTGCTACAGCAGCTTCGCTGTTAAATGCGTTTACGCCGTGAACTACAAACAAAACTCATTCGAGTGCGTTGTACGCGAGAGGCGTTGCCGGTCTGTCGTAATATACCGGCGGCAAGTGCAAGCTTTTCCGGCGCGCTCGAAGGTTTCTTCAGGCTCAATCACTGAACAAAGGGAGCAGTGACGTACGTTCTAAGGGTAAAGCGTGCCCGAAATAGCTGACCGCCGCAGGCAAAATAATAATAAAAAAAGAAAATATATAAGAATGTTACTTGAGCTCGAAAGACGTCAAGGGTGAGACAAAGATGACAATAAGTAGAAAAGGGAACAGTGTGAAAAGCTATGAAAAAGTGGGGCGTACTTTCGCGGGACTGAAGGTTTATCGTGCGCGGTCTTTGACGCGGCACAAACGCGGGATCGCACGGAGTCTTTTCTCTTCGAGAAATTTTCCGTTCGATGATTCTTTGTTTTTAATGGTTTGTTCTCTGCAAGAATAAGTACAATAGACTGGCTACGGGCATGGCTGACCCATTCTTTGCTGACAGCTAGGGCTAGCTTTCACGTTGATGCGTTAGGTTTTACGTGCTTGTTTTCTGAATATGCTTACTCGTAATTTTGCTGTGGGTGTAAATGGAAGGGAAGAATTTATACTCCCTTTCAACTACGCAGACTGTGGCTGGTTTAAACTTCGTAACACAAATAAGAGAAGGCGAAAAACGAAAAAAAAAAAGGTGAGATTTGTGAGTATAATTGTAGGAAACCTCAGGTGTTGTGCGCTTGGGCTCGGAGAGGCTGTACGTATGGGTTTTGGTAAGCTTTTGCTAGAAGAACAAGGTTGAGAGAATAGCCAGTATTTTTTATTATCGTTAACAATTTGCAATTGAGCTGTGTCATCGAGGAATTGAGTCGAAGAAAGTAGTTTACGTTCCTTGTGGTTTTTATTTATATAGGAAAAAGTCACGGCAAGGTAGGTTACGTTAAAGAGCCGGCTATTCTATGAAAATGACATTAGTATTGAAGAAACAGACAAAAACACGAAAACATAGAAAGAATAAGAAAAAAGTCACAGTTTCACCGCAAGGGTGAAGCAATGAATGCGATAGCAAAAAAATTGTAATGTTATACGAAGTGAGGCTGGCAGCTAACTCTTTTTGGATCCGATCTCACGCAACTCTAGAAAACGCTTGTTTAAGAGAATTCTCTTCGCGTTGAGAGCGCAGCACGTAGAAGGGTACACCGGCCCCCCCGCTGTCGGCCGCCGAGAAGGGGAGATAACGTGTGCGCCCGCGCTCGTAAAATCGAAGGTCGCTCGAGGGACCCCCCCCCTCGCGTCTTTTCACGCTCACGAACGACGGGCGGGGCCGGTTATATATATACATTTACGGCAAATGACGGTGGCGGACACCGGCGGCGGTGACGCCGACGGCGAAAACCAGCCGAAAGTGTCCATATAATTGCTATCGCAAAAAAGAAAAATAACCAGAAGCACTATGTACATGCAGAATATCTGGCGTATAAAGAATAAGCAGCGTCGAAGGGCATAGTCTTGTAAATGCAGGGTGGTCACATAGATTACCGCGGATAGATTAGTACAGTTTTCTATACACTTACATGTAACATGAATATAACATATGTCCTTTAACAATATAATACTATGAAAGTACTACGAAAGGGAGCAATAATGACAATTTTAAGTAGCTCAGTAAACTTGTGTATTTTAAAAATTGTTTGGAGTGATTGTCTGTTAAGTTCAATGTGCTGTGAACAATAACAACGACAACAACAATATTTAGGTCTGTCATTCTTGCTTTTCGCTCATAGCGCTTATAAGGTCTTGATTTTCTGAAACCTAAAGAAGTATGCGATGTTTTATCTGCCTGTTGGCTTCCCACTCTGGTTTCCGTACCACGTGATAACATCAGTCGAAGTGATAAACTGCATCTGCTGTCACGGCCGTGAGTGGTGGTGTTTGCTAACCCTTCCTGGACTGGTTCTCAGGCATATGCACAATTACCAATGAAAGCGGATGACGAAATGATGGTGGTGGTCTCTTTATTGCACCTATAAAAGAGGCGATGCTTCGGTAGCCCAGTTCTTGGAGTAAAGCCCAGTTCTTGGAGTTCTTGATTTGTTGGACGTGAGAAGGGTTTCAACCTGCGGCATGTTCGTTATTCGTCGTACGCTTACCAGTCGTTTTTAATGTGCCATTCGTAAATGTTTTATTTAAAAAGCAGTCAATTTTTCATGTGGTTTTTATGAAACATTGACCGTTGAATTCAGGTATTGGAGCTTGAGTCGCACCATCGTAATTAGAAAAAAGTCTTCGAACAGGAGGCGTCACTGGAGGGACTGTTTGGACAAGTGGACTTGTCTTCGTAAATCAAGGAAAGGTATTTTTGTATTTTGTATTCGTATTGTGTATTTCTCGCTGCTTTAGCTTGTGAAATATTTTCTTTTGTCAGTTTGATCAGTATCATATGATCAGTTTGATCAGTTGGATCAGCCTCAAAGACTGCTCTTTAAACCCTTTATTTGAGGGGTCTCAAATTCACCTCAGCTAGCGGGCCGAAATCACGAAGTTTAGGCTCTTGATGGGTTGATGGGATTAGGAAAGGAGAAGGGTTGGACAAAATGACGACTAAAGCCCTAACCACACGTACGCATTATAACGCGTTAAGGCCTGACCACACGTACCCGTTGCAGCGCGTCAGCGCGTGGCTTTCTGACACGGTGCCGCGCCCTCTCCCTATGGAGAGAGAAGGCTCGTGGCTACGCGAAGCTGCGCGCCCTCTCTCTCAAGGGAGAGAGGGCGCAGCGCCGCGTCAAGAGGACACGCGCTGACGCGCTGCAACGGGTACGTGTGGTCAGGCCTTTAGCGCGTGGCGTGTAGACACAGCGTCGCTTCGCGTTCCGCGTCAGCCCGTGATTGGGCCTGCTCGACTGAGGCTGACTCTTGGCATCGCGTGCTGGCGCGTTCCAACGGGTACGTGTGGTTGGGGCTCAACGCTGCCGTTTGAAAGAAGCCCTGTCCATATTTAATACCGATATGGGTCATTTCTGAAGAGAATTTGACGTCAGGTTGCGAGAAACGTACCGATACTGATCTCGTGAATGATTATAATCTAGAAAATCTAGACGCCCATTCTGAAATGGTTCCATGGTTAATAATATCTGGGGTTTTACGTCCCGAAACCACGATATGATTATGAGAGACGCCGTAGTAGAGGGATCCGGAAATTTTGACCATCTGGTATTCTTTAACGTGCACTGACATCGCACAGTACACAGGCCTCTACCATTTTGCCTCTATCGAAATGCGACCGCCGCGACCGGGATCGAACCCGCGACCTTCGAATCAGCAGCCGAGCTTCTTAACCACCTTAACCACTGCTGCACCGCGGCGGACTTCGTTCCATGGTTATGTCGCAAGCAGTAGAAAGGAGACCATAAAACAACAACAACAACAAAAAAAAGATAATCGCGGAACAAGTCAGATAATACCAAGAAAAGAACCGAAAAGGATATAAAATATTACATAATCATACGAAAAGAAAGGAAAAGAGAAGATAAACACAGGAAAAGAGCACAAAAGAACAAAAAGAAACCGATAAGCCCGAGATAAACACATGGGAAAAACAGGTGGATCAATGCTCCGCAGTTCGTACAACTTTCAGTTGAGGTGAAACTGGCTTAGACGTTTCTTTTTGTTGACTTCTCATTTTGGTCCCTTTGTTAGTGGCGGCAACGCTCGCAATTTACCCTTCCTTTCCCTAATCGTCAAGCTGGCTTTCCTGCTATGCAGTTTGTCCGACTAATGGCGCCTAGTCACTTACGGCAAACAGCGTGTTCAGGCGTAGTTTGCTTGCGCTATGACGAGGTGAATAGGGACTGTGCTCTCTTGATAGAAACCCGCATAATTGACAAGCCCCAGCCATTGGTCGGCACTTTAAGGGAGTACTCAAACTCACTCAACACAATTTTTTCAGCCTTCGCACTCACTCACGTTCACACTCACGTCCACTCACACTCATGAGTACTCACTCACGTTTACACTCACCTCCACTCACACTCATGAGTACTCACTCACGTTCACACTCACGTCCACTCACACTCATGAGTTCTCACTCATACTCAACTCACCACGTTCAAATGAGTGTGAGTGAGTGTGAGTTGAGTGCACTCATGAGTGAGTGTGCCGAGCTATGGCCCCAGCACGTACAACTATAGGGCTCGTCCCCACTTGAGCCACGACAGGTGCTGCAGTGAGTTGGGCGAACTTGCAGCGCCGGGAAGCACAGTCGCGGATTATAAAGAGCGTCTATATGTGTCGTGTATCCCTCTCCTTTCTTCCCCACTTCTTCGCTTTGTGATCTAAGCATCTTCTTATGCTGTTTTCCGGAATCTCCCTCAGTCTCCCCAGATTGTGCACATTCCGTTAACGCTTGCCTTTTTTTCCCAACCTAAATGATACCTCTACCCGCAATCGCTCGCCCGTTGCTTCCTTCTCGAGCTGTCTGTTTGATTCTCGCATCCCATCTCTCAGATCCCAGTCCTCGGACTCTCTTCATGATACAAAAAAAAAAAAAAAAAAAAAAAAAAAAAAAAAAAGAAAAAAAAAAAGCAGTGAAAGTACCGGAAGCCCAGAATAGCCCGGACAGACGAGATAACTTGTTTGTTTTTTTTCCTGCTCCAAGCATTCGTACCAATTTTTTCTACCAGCCTCTCGCACATGCGCAGTCTACTGAATCGCTTGACTCGTGTACGTTGACCCGTTTCTATGGCGCCATGTTTATGATTCCATGACTGCTTGCCGCTGCTTTGCTTCCAGAGAGAGAAAACAAAGCCTTCTCTTTAATTCCTTCGTGTAGCCTCTCTCTAACTAACTTCTAGGTTTATCAGTGAAGGCAAGGAAGTTATAGGGGTCGTTATTTTGTAGTCTTTTGACTGTTGCGTAGTAATTACGACACACATGTGGAGAAATTAAAGTGAACGAAGAGGCAACTTGCCGCTTGTACGCACCGAGCCTGCCATCTTCGAAGACGCGTTATCCGAAGGTTGTATGATTGGTCCCTACCGGCGGCAAATGGTCTTCCATTTACTTAAATTTTTCAATACCTTCGTTGACTTAATTAAGGTTGGTTCTCATTCAGGTTGTGCCTAGCAAACCAAGACGAGCCCTTGATCAATTCACCTTCTTCCATTCTTTCTCGCTTTGCTAGCTATCTCTTTTCAATGAGTATTGTTCTTCCGCACTTGCTGCTTCTTCTCGCTGGGTTGTGTATTCTGGCACTACTGTACAGTTTAAGAAAAATGGGGCCCTTTGACTCTGCTTTCATGCATGTGCGAGTCACATGTGGAGCACTCTACTTAGAAAGTCAGATTGACTCTCTTTTGGAAAGTTGTGCGTCCCGCGACTCTTCAAAAAGAGTCAGTGACTTTCTAAAGATGGTTAACGTGTCTTTCTAAAGAGAGTGCTTTACATGTTACTCTTGAATGCATAAAAGCGGAGTCACTGTTCTTTGAGTGTAGCATCTCGAAAACTCCATTGGCGGGTGCCCTACGAGAGCACGGCCACTCCGCTGTCGTCTCGGCCGCATACCTCCTCTGACACGTGCTCCGAAGGTCACCGCCACAGGTCCCGAGGCTTTGTTTACCTCCCACGCCTCTAGTGCGGCAGTGCATACGCTTGCCTGCCTTTCTGCGTGGATGGATGAGCAGGAATTAGCGATGCTAATGGATGACCCGTCGCATGGAGATATGCGCAGTCGACGGCCTGCACTGCATCAATCGCGGTGGGGGGTTCTATCACGTGTTCCTGCGATGTTCAGCCGCAGCTTCCGGCATATAGTGCAGTTAAGCAAGAGCGACGATGTATGGCTTCTCTGTGGGCGTTCTGTGGTAAAGGGCACAGATGGTTTCTTCCGTTTGGATCTTTAAGCACAAAGCGCGCTGGTCGTGTTCCGTACGGATATTTTGTTCCTTTCAGCCAGCTGGGCTGCTGATGGTGCTGATGGGAAAATCTGGCACCGTGCCGGAAATGGCAAATTTCAATTCCAACTGAAACAAACATGCAGGAAACATTCAAACAAGCAAAACTTTCAAAACCATTGCTAAGTGGTGTATCATAAACGTTTCAATACATGTTTGCTGCCGAACCTCAATTCCCTGCAACAGCGTACGGTGCGCAATTCTCGAAGGGATACTAAGGCACTAGGAATTTGCGTGGAACTTTAAATGATAACTTTCGCCTTGGAGTCGTATTAAGCAGATGCATAGAACCATGCGAATTTTTTCCGTGAGGAACCGGCGCCGCACATCACCATCGAAATCAGCTAGTTCAGAGGCCCCGTAACAGTTTACGCAATTAAATTAATCGACTCGTAAAAAATACGCTGTTCACTTTGAATGCTTGACGTGTTACCTAAAAAAAAAAAGAAAAAAAAAGGAGAAAGATCCAGGCCTGCGCCGAAGACACAGCACAGTCACAACCAAAGCACGTTGTAAACTCTCTTGGGACAACTGCTACAAGCACCGTTGCCATGTGCCCAATGCGCCATAAATCTTAAGTGTTGCGAAGTAGGAAAGCACCCACTATGCCATTATTCGTCGTTCTATGTGAAGCGAGGTACCCGCTACACAGGGGCGTAGCCAGAAATTTTTTTAAATGCGAATGCATTTCATAGTCGGGCTATGTCAGGCATCCGGCGTTGTCCGGCGTTGTCCGGCGTTGTCCGGCGTTGTCCAGCGTTGTCCAGCGTTGTCCGCGGAGGAGGAGGATAGGTTGAGGAGGTAAGCGCCGGCAGGTGTTAGATGTGAAGCATCTTATGGCGAAGCTTAATCCGGTGGTGGTGGCGGGCGGCGTGACCACCCTTACTGCGCATGCGCAAACCCTTTAAAAAAAATAAAAATAAAAACCTCCTCTCTCTCCCTCCCTCTCTCTTCTCTAGGCATCCCTCCCCGCGGCAACCACACCCTCACTGCGCATGCGCCTCCCCTCCTCTCTCCCCTGCTACGCTCCCCCACTCTCTCCTTAGGCGTCCCTGCCCGCAGCGTCCACACTCCCACTGCGCATGCGCGCCCCCCCCTCTCTCTCCTCTCCTACGCTACCCCCCCCCTCTCTCGCCTCACGACGCCGACACAGGCAGCGTCTGCTAGCGAGTTTCTTGGTTGAAAAAACCGACTGCTCGCGCTGCACAACCGTTCACTGGCCACCCCGTATATATGGCAATGGATCTTGACCTCCAAGGTGGTGCCGGTGGGAGATTTCTCCTGTGCGTTGTTGAACAATAAAAATTCGCAGCGTGCGCGTTAACTAAAAGCGGTATGCGAGTCTCTGTGTCCAGTCGGAGTCTTCTGTCTCTCATTGCACATTAGCAGCGATTGGCATGTTCCAGTAGGAAACACCGCTCCATCGCTGCGTGCTTTACGCATCCCCAGTTTTAAATGCGAATGCATTTCAAGTGCGTGAGGGCGCTCGCATCTCGGGAGCTCGGCGGAGCTATATATGAAAAAAAAAATTAACAAAAAAAAAAGAAAATAAATTTTAAAAAAAGTAATAAAAAAAAGAAGAAAAAAAAAGCAGGCGCTGAGCCGTGCTCCCGACCGGGCTGCAGAAATTAGGCGCCTTTTCCTTCTTCGAACCACAACCACCATATATAAATGGAGTCAAGCGCGCGCGAAATGCATTCGCATTTCCTCACGATTTCCCTTCGGGGAGGTGGGGGGCATTTTTGTTTTCTTGATTGAACATCTTTAGGCTTTTGAATAATAATCGTTAAACCTACGTCCAGACTTGTGTAGTTTTTGTTTTCAAACATTCCTCGCAAGTTTTTCGGGTGGGTGGGTGGGGGGGGGAAGGGGGGCGGATTCAACCATACTTTATGTGTGTTCGTGCGTGCGTTTCTATGTGTGCGTGTAGATATACGCAAGCGAAATTGAAAAAATTCGGGTGGGGGGGGAGGGGGGTTGACCCCCCCCCCCCCCCCCCCCAACTACGCCCATGCCGCTACACGTCTGTAAGGCGTTAGGTGCACTTAGTTAACGGTGTGGCTGATGGCGATAATAATGGCTGAACCCGTTGTTATATGTGGGAAGCTTTAAGACCCACTCGTTACGCAGTTTGCATTGTGTGACGTCCGGTTCTTTTATTCTTCTATCACACCACATTACATGTGGTAACGCCATCCTTCGCCCGACATGAGCACTGTTTAGGATCTTTTTGCGAAGGAATTTCAAGCGCTAGCGTGTCTTTGAGGTAGAATACTCGACTGACACGCATAGAGACTGGGTTCAAGTTCCGCTCAGTCCTGGATATTTTTTTCTCATTGTGAGCGAGAGCGGCTATGGACACCGGCGGTGGCGACGGTCAGCTACGCCACCAAAAACGAACTGCGTTATGGCATTTGACAGTGGTCTAGTTGGCGTTAAATCCTGCTATTCTGCGTAAAATAAGACGACAGAATCCAGATAAGGGATTCTAGACAATGTTTGTAGGCGTTTTGAAATCCGTCCTACTCGTTAATAAGCTAGAAATTTATATAACCAGAAAAATAAATGCTTTACCCTAACCGCAATCTTGACGGCTCACCAGAATATTGCAGGATCTATTGTCGCCCGCGGCGACCGCATTTTGATGGAAGCAATGTGCTACAGTCCCGTGTGCTTAGATTTGGATGCACGGTAAAGAATCCCAGATGGTGGAAATTTCCGGAGCCCTCCACTACGGCGTCTCTCATAATCATATTGTTACGGTGCGAAGATGAAGACGATGAGTAACCGCGAAGCGCCTGCGCGTGGAGCTCCTCAGCCATATTGTTTTGGCTGGCTATTCACCTCCACCAAATGTGACGGAAGCGAGGGGTAGATTTAATAGATTTTTGACGCCAGTGAATAGCCAGCCAAAACAATATGGCTGAGGAGCTCCACGCGCAAGCGCTTCGCGGTTACTCATCGTCTTCATCTTCGCACCGTAACAATAGCATGGTTTTTGTACGCAAAACATCAACAGTTATTACTATTGTTATCCTAAACTCAATATCAAAGAAACTTCTTCCGGAATGATAGACGCTTCTTCACCGGTGAAGTATCCGTCAAAGAGAAGGGGCGTGAAATATTATCGCTACAGTAACAACTAGAGGAAGCTCGTAACTTCCAAAAACAATAAAAATTTTGACATACTGGTCCGTTAATATTTACGAACTGCGTACTCTGCGATGAAAGAAAGTAAATCTAGATTGACGAAAAAAAAAAGCGCCGGAACTGATTTCCGCTTCCGGGCGCGATTACAGGAAGAGGAAACAAGAGCGAGGTGTGAAATAAGTTTTGCTGCCACTACTTTGCGCAAGTTGGAACCGGAAGCGGTGATGACGACTTCCGGTAGTGGAATGGCTTTACGAGCGAGTTCTCTCCACTGCCTCATTTTTACGCGATAATCGACAACTGAGAACTATAACATTTTAATGCCATGCCTTTTTCATCGAATTCTTCGCGAATGGAAGATTGATTTAATACACTGAGAATTATACGCAAAACAAGGCTTTCACCATCAGGTCGTCTTTAGGGAACCTGTGAGTTTTCTTGATAGTTCACTGAAATGGCTTTTTTCTGCCATAATACGCGCTGCCAAAGCATAACAATCTGTCAGGCACATGCATGTGTACGTGCACGTGTATTTGTACGTAGCTGTAATTCAGCAGCGTGTCAATTTTTTAAAATTTATTTCTGAACTTCAATTGGTCTAGGATTGAGGCGTCCGTATGTAAATACAGCGACATCGAGTTAACATTGGGACACGGCGATGTAGCAAAGCTTGTAGACAGGGGCCCTTTCTGTTCTGTCTTTAAGTTTCTTCCTTGATGGTACGCGTCTTTTTGTATTTCAGTAAGCTTGTAGACAGGGGTGGAGGGTGATCAAACAATCGATTATGATGACCAATTCACGAGACGCTGAATTTATGCGCAATAATTGCAGCAGACGCTGAGGAGACACGGGATAATTAAGAGAGTGAACTTGACAGGGAGGACCCTTGTATATGTTAATGACTAAAATTCCAACATTTATTAGACTATGTTAATGAGGCAATGCTAATCTCTGGACACGGGAATATATTGCCCAAGAAATTATTAATGAGCTACCATCTACTGAAAAATGTCGATTTTGTTTTCTTTGTTATGTCGTGCTCATATTTTGACGTGACCTGCCATGGTGGCCCAGTGGTTATGGTGCTCGACCGCTGGGCCGCAGGTCACAGGAACAAATCTCGGCCGCGGCGGCCGCGTTTTCGATGGAGGCGAAAGCGCTTGAGGCCCGTGTGCTTAGATTTAGGTGCACGTTAAAGAGCGTCAGGTACCCTAGTCGAAATTTCCGGAGCTCTCCACTACGGCGTCTCTCATAATCATATCATGGTTTTGGGGCATTAAACCCCATCAATTAGTACAAATTGTGACGTGTTTAGAGCTCTCAAACGCGCAAAGCTTCAGTGAAAGTAACAGCTAGAAAAAAAGGGCGAAAAGGCAAGAACGAAAGAAAGCCGATAACAATAAGTGCATTCAAACCATTGCACTTATTGATATTACTTACTAATCCATCTAATCACGATCACTTGCAACACTATGAGCATCGCTTCAGACTAAAGTCCTTCGTGTAGGTTTGTGGTCTCTGAAAGTTAAAGCAGTAATGTTTTGTCGCACTTCTCGCAAACCTATTGGGAAAATATTATTCACAGCCATCGTCAAGAGCTGTGAAAGTTTGGTAATATGCCGTACTTACACGATTGTAGGTCGACCTTTTTATCGAAATCAAATCTAGAGTTGGAAAGTCGACTCACCATCAAAAACGAAACTAAGTACGAGTTACGGCCGTACACACAAGAAATCAAGAACGCTTTTTTGCGTTAAACCTCTACCTGCGACACATACCGTATTTTCTCTCTTATAATCCGCACCCTCATTAACGATTCGCGGAACATATTCTAGAAACGATACCTTCATTTTGCCGTGAAGCTAACTTTTTCTTCATAGCCGCAAAGCTGTGCAGTGAAGGCACCTTTGCACACTGATCGTTTTCTCCTGGTGGTACGCGAAATTGTCATGCGAGAAGCCCACGTCTTCGAATAGCAAGCGGAAATGCCTAGGGCGCACTTCAAGGCTATCAGAGCCTTGGCATCAAAGTTCGTGAAGAGGGCTGGCTAGACGACGACACGTGAGCACTTGTAGTCAGTCGAGCGACTATGAAAACTTCATTCATGAAATGGGGTGACGTGGTGCTTTCTTTCTTTCCTTTTTTTTTTTGCCGAGTTACTTTAGGGAGGGGGGATCGGCCAACACTCAAGTTGACTTAAGGCGCGTTCACACCGAACTCAGAGCACGCATGCGGGCAAGTTGATTTTCAAAGTGAAGAGGCAGCAAGCAAACGCGGCTGTTCACACCTACCGCATTGCCTTCTGTCCGCTCCGCCGCAGGAGCGGAGCGATCCACCAATCCACAGTGGACGGGCCACCATCTTGCGGCGGGCACGCGTTTTGGGTCCTGACTGTCTCAAGCCAAAGCGGCCAACTTTTCCCTGAGGAGAAAACTGCTCCTGAAGCGATCCGGGCAAGCGGGTGTGGGTTTTCTGCTTTTGCGGATAATCCGCGTCCGATTTCACGGATCCGCCTGTCCACTTGCACGCTCAGCGCTCGGTGTGAACGTGCTTTTACAATTGTGTAAGTAAGGTTTCTAGTTTTCAAAGCGAAAGCTTTAGATGCCTTTAGACTTTAGATGCAAGTCTTTAGACTTTAGATGCAAGTGACCATCGGAGTTTGCGGCATCAAAGCGAGTGACGCCGAAAACCATCACGTGGTGGCGTCACACCGTGACGTCATAATAACGTCACACGTCGAACAAAAGTTGTACCGCCATTACGGCGTCACTAACACGTCACTTAAAGTGGTGTCAAGCCGTCGTATATTTCTCTGACGATGTGATCACATGTTATCATCACTTAGTCAACGGTAGGCTGATCCCGGATTCACTGCGATGCAAGTGAAGTGCATCAAGCTTCCGGTGCCTCTGATACCGGAGGCTATGCAAAGCCACAATGGGTGCGGTAAGCGTTGGCGGAAGGGGGGGGGGGGGGTCAATAAACTCAATTGAGAAGAAAAAAGAGCCGACGGATATCGCTTTTGAGTAGCCTTAGGCAAACGGATATAGGACCATGTGGTTTTTGTACTGGTGCTCCAACAAGGACATCAATATTCTTACTGGGATTCGCACTGCAATTTTCATGATTTCACGACGTGGTGAGGCGCCATGTTGGTTTCAACCTTAATGCCAAGAAGTCCGTAACTTCACCTTTTATAATTGTACTCCGCTGTCAGAAGCATTGACGTTTTCATGGGTACTTCTGCGGTCACGAAATTGTGGAATCTTATTAGGTCGCTTCTGAAAACCGGAAATACTTCGCCCAAGAAAAAAAAAAAAGTCGATGTGACCGCAGTGTTCACTTATGCTTATTGAATGGCGCTAGTCCGTAGCACTTTGTGCATGGTGGAATGCAAGGAGCGCGGGAAGTCAGCGCCATCATGCGGAGGAGACTGGTGCGCCATTAAGCGAGCGGCATGCGAAGCTTGCGTTACAGGCCATCCGGCGCTGATGCCACCAGACAGCCGGCGCACGGGACAGCGCGAACACCGAGCGCGTTTGCGCGACGCGAGCGCCGCGGAACGAGGCGGGACGTGAGGCGCACACTACTAGAGTGACGTCAGCCCTTCTCTCATGATTTACTAAGGTGTACACTATGAGTAAGCTGTCAGGTGAGCTGATGAGTCAGCTGTGGGAGAGATGGGTCAACAGACGCAAACATCGTTCACCTAACACTATTGGGAACCTATATTTACAAACTTCCTATAGTCTAACTAGGCCCTAATTGACGTTAAATAACTATTTGACATGGGTTGCGAAGACCTAAACTTAGATACTACGTACCCATCAAAGCGTGAATTTCCTCTGTTAACATAGGGCATACCGATGTTTTCATTTGTGTAGTATCCATGCGCATTTATCACCATTTAATTAATTTTAATTATTTATACGCATGAGTAGTAGGCCATTTTTTGTAGTTAACTTATACTTCTATACCTTAGCTATCATACTGTATAAAAACCTTGGTACCATTTTGCTTAGTTTTATTTGTTTGGAGGTTTTTGGTATTTCTAGGCAACCCTCCCCTACTCGGTGATGAACCTCGGGTGCTCTGCAACAAATTTAATGCCACTTGATGCTAGGTCCATAAAATGCTATCGAAAATTCGATAAAACTAGGAGGGCCTGTGTTTAGAGAAATTTATTAACACAGACTATGGACATTATTCAAATACGACGGTCAACATTTTCTCAGCAAATAAGTGAATGAGCGTTTACTTGTTATTTTTTAACAAGTCCGCCTATTGTTCTCTGGCTTTCTAGAGTAGTACTAGCGCTTTGCTGCCCAAATACACTAAACGTTTGCTCCTTATTGTGGAGCTTAGTAGAGTTTCACTCAGGTGCCGTTAGACTTCTATCAAAGCGAGTGCCAATTTTTACGTCCTCCGCGTAGCCGAAAAAAAAGCAAACGAAATTCTTTTAGAGCCATTGCTAACGAGAAAACTGAAAGAAAGAAAAACATTCGAACACTATGCTTCTCGCACACACCGATGGATGAGATCCACTATAGGAATCGACTCCCCTAGGTTTCCTAACTATGTATGTTACGAATATTCTTTCAAAAAGTAACGCTGAGATTGGTGGGAAGATCGCAAAAATAACAAAATTGATGAGTAGTTCTCCTATCGCGAAAATGCTTGAAACAAAGCTTGGCTTGTGCGTGCCTGAGCTTTCATTCATTGATTCATTGATTCCTTCATTCCATTGATTCATTCATTCATTGATTCATTCATTCAATCAATCATTCCTTCATTTTCTTTCTTTCTTTCTTTCTTTCTTTCTTTCTTTCTTTCTTTCTTTCTTTCTTTCTTTCTTTCTTTCTTTCTTTCTTTCTTTCTTTCTTTCTTTCTTTCTTTCTTTCTTTCTTTCTTTCTTTCTTTCTTTCTTTCTTTCTTTCTTTCTTTCTTTCTTTCTTTCTGTTGCATAGCGCGCTGCCTTTTCCCAACAGTTTCCTTCCTCCATTCCGAGTGTTTGACCTTTCTCCACGCGCTTAGCAGCGCAACACTTCACTTGCTGCAGGCAACAACTACATTCGCTCGTTCATATCCAAGCAACAATGAAACGTGACAACGTGACATGACAAGTCACCTCGATAAAAGATCAAATTACCATATCAGGAAAGGCTGACCTCCCTCAAGCCCACTATCGGGAAAACATCTATTATTGGAAAACGACACATACAAACACGCATGTGACCTGCGCAACTCCGAGGGCCGCAAATCTGTACGCTTGCCGTGTTTGCCGTATACAACGGCAAACGAAATCCACAGATTCGTGGCTTACCCCTCCCTGGCCGCACTGAAGTTAAAGTAACTGCCTATGCCGATGATATTACTCTGTACATACACAACGAACAGTCACTGCAGCACGTCCTGAATACCTTTTCCAATTTCGGTGCGATTTCTGGTGCTCGTTTAAATTTGTCAAAAAGCCAGTATTTCTTCATTGGAAACCCTGCCGGACGTATTAACATCACGTTGCCTTTGCAATGGTCCCCCACCATGGAGATACTAGGTGTTACTTACAATGCTTTCGGGTATACAGGAAAATATCTGGACATCTGTTATACAACCTCTAACAAAAAACATAGACGACGCTAAGCACTTTGATTTTCCCCTGTTAGAATGCCGGTACTTGTCGCAATCGGTCTACCTCGGCAAATTTTGGTACTTGTGTCACACCGTCAAACCCCCGCTCCGCGTTTCACAGAAAGTTCAGGCGTTTAATCACCTCGTTCTTTTGGTCTGGTGGTACGGAATTATTATCGCGCCCCACGTTAGCGCAACCGCGCAACCGAGGAGGCTTCGCGTTCCCCGACGTGGCCGTCACAGGCTTCCATCCTGTCCCTCCGCACTTTATTGCGCGTTTTAAATGATGATGGTACGCCTGCGCAGGCACTCGCACGTTACCACCTAGGTCCATCCCTACGTGTCCTAGTGCCCGCTGGTCCTATCAACTGTGGTCCGCAGTCCTCCCATTTACCGACTGTGTATCGTGCCCTCCTGGCCTTCCACCGCCGTCTAGAGACTACATGCCACGAGATCGATGTCGCCGAAGCGAAAGTGGTGGACACAATGGCCGCCCTTATGCAGCCTTTGGTACCCCGACACCGGAATGCGGTAATGAGTCGCCCTCGGAAGCACATGGTCGCAGCGGCGTTGCCAGGTCACCTTCGTGACTTTGTTTGGCGATGGGGCTGGGGCTTGCTCCCCACTCGAGATCGGCTGCAACGATGGCAGGTGGTACGCACCTCCACTTGCCCCAACTGCGTCATGGTTGAGACCAACCGACATGCGACGATCGAATGCGTGGTCGCCCGCCTTTTTTGGCGTGCGGTCCATGCTGGTTTTCGTGGGCAGGGTGTCCGAGGGTTCGTGTCCAGCGGCCAGTTCCCACGGGGGCGCTTCGCGGCACTCTTAGTAGTTGCCGGCCTGTTCAGCCTCTGGCACAACCGCTGCGAAGCCGTCGCTGGGAATTGCCGTCGACGGGCCTTATGGCCAATATTGGGGCGCATGAGGCGCGAGATCCTCGCGTTTCTCTCGGAGGAGCTTTTCTTTTTGGGGGGAGCGCGAG